>JAHFWL010000736.1:0-227560 GCA_021292165.1 Shinisaurus crocodilurus | reverse complement strand
CTCTGGGTACCAGGTCTTCCTGACCTACCCCAGGGAATGGGTTTGTACTTTTAAGGCTGTGATCCTTTGTAAACTTACCTGGGGAGAAAGTCTCCTTGAATTCAGTGAAACTTACTTCCAAGTAGACATGCATAACATGAGGCTGTAAGGCTGCAATCTTATGCACATTTATGTGGAAAGACGCATTCAAGTCAAGCAGCCTTACTAATTTCTATGCATCTCTCCCCTCGGAGACATATCTTAATCTCAGGAACCATGCACTCAAAATGGCAACCATCTTTGGCAGCACCTATGTCTGTGAACAGACTTTTTCCCAAATGAAACATCTGAAATCTACAACCAGATCCAGACAAACTGATGCACACATGCATCACTTGTTACGACTAGCAGCAGGGATGTTGAAGAGTCCTTGGTCTCGAGTCACGAGTCGAGTCACGAGTCTTTGGACCCGAGTCTCGAGTCCGAGTCCGAGTCCTTGGTCCAAAATGGTGACTCACGAGTCACGAGTCATGAGTCACTCCCAAAACTGACTCCACGAGTCCCTATTAAAATCAATGGGGTTTCCCCCCAACAAAATAAGGCTACTTCAGATGTGTGGCTTAATTTCAAAACTCTGCCACTGATTTTGGCAAGAACAGACCAGGCAGACAAACCCAAAATAACCAGGCAGGCAGAGGAGGAAGGGAACTCCAAAGCAGGCAGGCAGAGGCCTTTGTCTTGGACAATTCAACTGCTGAACAGGACAAGAAGAGACCAGGCAGGCAGAGGAGGCTGGGAACCCCAAACAGGCAGGCAGAGAGGCAGCCAAACCCAAAATGTCTGACCCTAACCCAACCCCCCACAACAACACATCAATCAAAATAAATCTCAACACATCGTTGGGGCTGCACTCCTGGTAGCTGTCCATAGTGGCTGAGCAGCGGCGCGCCTCGCTTCCATGCGCTCTTCACCGGTGATCGCGCTCCTTCTGGCACAGCCAGAAGACTCGTCAACAGCCCAGGGATGTTGACAAGTCCTTGGTCTCGAGTCCCGAGTCGAGTCTCGAGTCCCATTAAAAATATTGGGACTCGAGTCCGAGTCGAGTCAGAGGAGGGACTCAGTCCGACTCACGAGTCGAGTCCTCGAGTCCGAGTCCCCATCCCTGACTAGCAGTGACAAATATGGAACCGGACATTGACTATCTCATTAGCCAAAAGCAGGCCCATACTTCCCATTGAAATACTAATAAGCTTATGTTGATTAAAATTGTTCTTCATTTTAAATATTGTATTGTTTTTTCCTGTTTTTTTGCGCTACAAATAAGATATGTGCAGTGTGCAAATCAAGCCTTTCTATACCTTTTTAAAATTTAATGCATTTCAATTTTAGACAGCAAATTAATGTATAATTAATTTATTATTAATTTATAATAACTTTCCATTTAATCAAGTAAAAAAAAGGACCCGGGTTCTTTTTTTTTTTTACTTGATCCATTCATTCATATTTTTTTCAAACTATAGTCTGGACCCCCAACAGTCGAGGACAATGAACTGGCCCCTTTAAAAAGTTTGAGGACCCGATTTAGATCCATGCCAGTCGGGCTTCAGGCCTGGTCATGAGACGGAAACAGCCTTGATCGCCTTGGTGGATGATATGAGGGGGCTTTGGATAGGGGCGAATGCTCTTTTCTAGTCGTCCTCGATCTTTCAGTGGCTTTTGATACCATTGACCACGGTATCCTCCTGGACCGCCTGGAGGGGTTGGGCGTGGGAGGCACTGTATTGCAGTGGTTCCGGTCCTTCCTCGCTGGAAGGTACCAGAGGGTAGTTCTTGGGGAGGAGGCTTCGGACCCTCGGCCGCTCACTTGTGGGGTGCTGCAGGGTTCCATTCTCTCCCCAATGTTATTTAACATCTACCTAAAGCCGCTGGGAGCTATCATGAGGTTTGGGTGCGCTGTCATCAATATGCAGATGACATGCAACTCTACCTCTCCTTCAAGTCCTCACCAAGGTTGGCTGTTGAAACCCTGTCCAAGTGCCTGGAGGCAGTGGGTGGCTGGATGGGAGGGAACATGCTGTAATGCGCTCTACGTGGGATTACCCTGGAAGACGGTTCGGAAGTTGCAGCTGGTATAGCACGCAGCAGCTCGCCTGGTTAAAGGCTGCCGCCGGCGTGATCACATCACTCCAGTGCTCAAAGAGTTGCACTGGTTACCAGTTGTTTGCCAAGCCGAATTCAAGGTGTTGACGTTGACCTTTAAAACCCTGTACGGGTCCGGTCGAGTTTATCTCAAGGAGCGCCTCCAGCAACATCAAGTAGGCCGCTCACAGATCTGCCACGGATGGCCTTCTCCCTGTCCATCAGCCAAGAAACCAGCTGGTGGGGACTAGGAGGAGGGCCTTTTCTGTGGCATCCCCCAATTTATGGAACCTCTCCAGTGACCTCCGCCGTGCCCCTTCGTTATTAGCTTCGGCCATGCAGTAAAAACGTGGAATATGGGGTGGTTGATTTTAAGTTTGTATGTTTTTAATTGTGTTTTATACTGTGTGTGTGGTCCCTCCCCCGCCTCGTCCGTATTTATATGCATTGTACATCGCTCAGAGTGGCCGGATGTCTGGCCAGATGGGTGATTCATAATATGATAAATAAATATACATAAATAATTAATATAATATATTATTCGCCCATCAGCCAAAGGCTCCTGGGTGTTACAAAACAAGCAACACTAAAACAAAAACATTTCTTTTAAAGCTGTCTGGAGACCGAGAGATATTGTACATTTAAGCCTGTATTCTCACTCCAAGCAGTTATATGGGTTCTCCTCTGAGTTCTGTGATGTCCACTGAGATTTGTGCTGAACTGAAGATCTTTCAACACTCAGACATGCATATGGTTTCTCCTCTGAGTTCTGTGGTGTCTACTGAGATTTGTGCTCGAACTGAAGCTCTTTCCACACTCAGAACAGTCATACGGTCTCTCCCGTGTGAATTTTATGATGAGAAGTGAGGCTTTTCCTCGAAGTGAAGCTCTTTGCACACTCAGAGCATTCATATGGTCTCTCCCCTGTGTGAATTCTTTGATGAGAAGTGAGGTGTGTGCTCCTACTGAAGCTCTTTCCACATGCAGAACATTCATATGGTCTCTCCCCTGTGTGAATTCTTTGATGAGAAGTGAGGTTTGTGCTCTCACAGAAGCTCTTTCCACACTCAGAACATTCATATGGTCTCTCCCCTGTGTGAATTCTTTGATGAGAAGTGAGGAGTGTGCTCCTACTGAAGCTCTTCCTACACTCAGAACATTCATATGGTCTCTCCCCTGTGTGAATTCTTTGATGAGAAGTGAGGCTTCTCCTCAAAGTGAAGCTCTTTCCACACTCAGAACATTCATATGGTCTTCCCCTGTGTGAATTCTTTGATGGGGTGTAAGACCAGTTCTAATACTGAATGTCTTTTCTACACTGCAAGCATTTAAACAATTTGTTCCCTGTCTGGATTTTACAATAACCTTAAGGCTGGATTGTGAATCAAAGCTTGTCTTACACACAGCACACTGAGTTTGTTTCTCTTCTTTCCTCTATTTTTTCTTGGATGGTGGTTTCATAGTAGTCACTGCCCTGAAAAGCGGAGGATTTATCCCTCAGTCTGATTTGCTGCAGTCTGTATTCTCTCCTGTTTCGTCTTTCTGTATCCGTCACTTTCTGGCGGCTCCTCACATGGGTCTCCCTCAGTACTTAGCTTCGCATTCATCACCTCCTGCAATGTAAATAGGCAACTGGTAAAATTCAGAAATGGAACCTCGAATCACTGAACATCCTCAGTGAGCAGTTTTGATAAAGGGAAGACCTGGAAAGTCCTGGACTTGTGGCAGATCTCGCCACGTATTCCTTAATTGCCAGTCAAGCCTCTCTTGACTGGCATTAACTGGCAGCAGGTACGGCGTGGTACAATGGATTGGCACCATGGAAAGGTGAGTTCGGCTTCGATGCAGACATGAAGCTCACAGGTTCCTACGTGAAGCTTATTGAGAGCCAGTGCAGTGTGGCGGTGAGAGCGTTGGACTGAGATTTGGGAGATCTGGGTTCAAGTCCCCACTTTATCCTTTTGGATAAAGGACTTTCCTTTGTACCCACTCCTCATCATGACCCAGTACAAACTAGACTAGATCTCTTCCGGTTCTTTCGTAACATAAAATTACGTCAATATTTTGGGACTAATGTATCCAGATTCAAAGATATTCATACACGTTTCAGATTACCGGCAAAGTTCATGCCACCTGCCCCTGCAGACCCAGCTATATGGGTTTATGAAGATTAGTGCTAAAAGACCTTGAACAGATAGAAAAAACAATAAAGCGTCCACGGAATAACATCAGTCTAGAGGAAAGAAAGATTTTGTTAAATTTATCCCAAGACTCCTCCATAGTCATAAAAGAAGCAGACAAAAGGGGGGGGGGGTATTGTGATTCAAGAGAGCATAGATTATAAAAAGAGATTCTACGCAACTAGCAGACATGGAGTCCTATCAGGTATGTAAAAATGACCCCCTAATCAGATTGTAAAGAAATTAAAAACATTATGTATGAGGGGGTCAGCCTAGGATTTATTACAGAAATGAATTTGGCTTTTTGTATAAAGAAAAACCTAGAAATCCAGTTTTCTATACTTTGCCAAAAATTCATAAGGGAGTTTGTCCTCCTCCAGGCAGACCCAGAGTATCAGGCTGCAGTTCAGTGCTGGAACCTCTTTCACAATATGTGGATCATTTCTTAAAACCATTCATACCTCTTATACCTTCCTATGTACATGATTCTTCAGATTTTATAAATAAACAAAAACCATTTGTATAGAAGAGAAGGAATTTTGATGACAATGGATGTAAGATCTTTATATACTAACATACCTTAGGAACAGGCTTTATCTGTTATCCACCACACTTTAGATCTAAGAACAGAGAAACACCCTCCCACCCATTTTCTACTCTCCCTTGCTGAGATGGCTTTATGCAAAAATTACTTTAAATTTAACAACAAGTTTTATTCGCAAACTGAGGGGGTGGCTATGGGGTGCCCTATGGCCCCAGAGGTGGCTAACTTACGTATATATGGCTGAATATGAGAGGGAACATTTTTCATCTGTGGGTTGATATAATGAACATATTGTGATATGGTTTAGATACAGTGGCGTAGCGTGGGTTGTCAGCACCCGGGGCAAGGCAAGTAATTTGCGCCCCCTAACCCGTGGATTTTAGCACTCGAGTCTCTTCCACTAGATTAGTTAAAGAAACCCTTACCTGTTCTGGATGGGTTTAACTAGATTAGTTAAAGAAACCCTTACCTGTTCTAAACTTGCATAGGATTGCGCCCTTACTAGGTAGGAAGGAAACCCTTGGGCTCTGTGAAATTTACTTCCGAGTAAACATTGCACTGAAAGGCAATACTCACTCATACTGGGAAACTCATAGACACGTTTTATTATACCACAAGGTCTGCTCCAATTTAGTATCAAGAAGAATAATCAATCCATCTTTGGCATGAATGTGTGGTAAAATATAATTTCAGTATATGATTTCTACGGTATATAATCACATAACTGACATTCTGAAGACTCACAGATTTACAGTGCAATCCTATCTTTGTACATTTACAATCCTATACATTAACAAATTTATTCCTGCATAAATTTGCTAATTTATTGTAATAAAAATTATTAAATAATACTTCTAATATTAATAATATAATAATTTGAATTTATTCTGGAATAAATTCTGGTATAAATAATGCCAGAATAAATGTGTTAGCCTTGTAGTTGCCACAAGACTCCTCGCTGGTTTTGCTGCAACAAAATACCACAGCTATCCATCTGGAAAATCCTATATATGTGTACTCTGAAGTAGGTCCCATTGAGTTCAATGGGATTTACTCCCTGGTACAGAATGGGTACAGAATTGCTGCCTTATTGGATCATAAGCTTAATGGAAAAGAGCCAGCTTCATTGAAAGATTGAGAGCCAGTGTGGCTTATTGGTTACAGTGTCAGACCGGGACTCGGGAGATCTGGATTCTATGAAGCTCACTGGGTGACTTTGGGCCAGTACCTGACTCTCAGTCTAACCTACCTCACAGGGTTGTTGTGAGGACAAAATGGGAGAGGAGGAGGAGGAGGAAGATTATGTAAGCAACCTTGGGTTCCTTGCAGGAAAAAGGTGGGACATAAATAAATAAAATTATCTGCAGTTGACAGATAACATAGATGTAGGGTGTGTATGTGTGTAAACAGTGGACCCAAATGGCCATAACCAGTGCTTTTTTTCTGGAGAAAAGGGTACCGGAACTCTTGGATTACATTTCCTCGGGAGTAGATGGCGATTAAATTGTAATGCAATTAATAGAAGAAAAGGCTGGAACTCAGTTCCGGTGAGTTCCACCAGAAAAAAAGCCCTGGCCATAACGTACAAGAAGCATAAATCTGTGGGATTATTATGCAAAGTTGATATGTATAAAAGATCAGTACAGCAGAGTTACCATTTGCAACAGCAGTAACTGGGGAAAACCCCACTTTCCTTGTTTTGCTATGTTAATTGAACACCTGTAGTCCAAGGAAGACTGGTGGAGAACTGCAATTCCCCTCATGCAATGCGGGAATCTGTTTCGTCTCCCCCGCCCCTTCCTTCTGATGACCATTCAAGGCCGTTCCCAGAGTGCACTGCTCCGAAAGGACACCTCTTCTCTCTTCTTCCCACGCTTGCACAAGAGGCTTCCTGCGTGCTAGAGCAACGTTATTTAAATAAAGGACTACGACTCCCGTCATGCGGCGGCTCCGCTCGCGCGGTGCACTCTGGGGACTGTAGTTTGTTGGTTCTCCAAAGCTCGATGGAAGTAGAGGGGAAGAGACAAGGAACGGAACTACAACCCCTATAGAGGAATTAGGACGGGAATTAGCGCTGGGCGCACAGCCAGCACTGCAGAGAGAGTGAGTGAGCCAGGCAGGGGCAGAGACCTGCGAGTGCGAGCGCGCCCCCCCCAGATGTTGCGCCCGGTGCGGCCGGCCCCCCCTGCACCCCCCACGCTACGCCTCTGTTTAGATATATAGATGATGTTTTTTCTATTTGGAGGGGTGATGTAATATCTTTACAACAATTTATAACATATATAAATTCTAGGAATGAAGATATTCAATTTGACATTCAATAGAATACCTTAGAAATCCATTTTTTGGATCTGATGATCACAAAAGAGGGCAAACAAATAAGATATATTTTATATGAAAAAACGTATGCCTTTGTTTAAAAAGAAATACTTGATTCTCATTATTTTTAAGAAAATGTTTTTAAATGATTTCGATTAAAAAAAAAGGAAATTCATTATACAATGAGAATGCATTTTATTATGTGTTGTCCTCACCATGTGAAATCATTGTATGTATTTTGAACATCTACAGCCCCGAGGAAGGCCCTAGAAAAAAATGCAGGCCAAAACGCATCGGGTTCCTCTATTTTCGAAAGATTTTGCATCCTGAGAACTCAGTTCTCTCCTTTTTTCGTCCTCATTTCATGCTTGCCTACACAGTGGTGGACACTCAAGAGAAAACATGGACTCCACCCATGAACCTGACACAACCACACTCCCCCGCCTGATGGGAGGTTGCTGTGTGTGCAGTGCCCTGGTCCACCCGGGATCGGTGGGATTTCAATATTCACACAACGCAGCTTGGGATTTCATCGCCTCCACACCAGTTGTCACGGCTGCCTCTCCCTCTCTCCTTTTGAAGGCAGACTCAGACACTGATATTCTAGCCAGGTGCTTTTTTCTGGTAATGCAAACCAGCAAGGCTGGATTTAGAGAAGTTATGCATGGGGAAAGCAATCATGAAAGAGACAAGCTTGGTCAAGAGTGCTAAGCGCCGTATATACTCGAGTATAAGCCGACCCTAATATACGCCGAGGCACCTAATTTTACCCCAAAAAACTGGGAAAACTTATTGACTCCAGTATAAGCCTAGGGTGGGAAATGCAGCAGCTACTGGTAAATTTAAAAAATAAAGATAGATAAAATTAACATTAATTGAGGCATCAGTAGGTTAAATGTTTTTAAATATTTATTTCAAAGAAAAACAGTAAACTAGCTCTGTAAGTGGAAAAGGGGGTCAACAAATACAATACGGTATCAAAAATACCGTAACTTTAAAAGTACAACAACCTTAGCTCAATCAGCAACCAAGCTAAAACACAAGAGCTAAAATCCTTCAAAACTGGAGTTCTCATCATCATCTGTATCTGCAAACAGAGCTTCAGCTGGTGTGAGGTTATCAGCATAGACATTGTCATCATCACTGAGTTCACAGTCATCACCATCACTGCTGTCGTTCTCATACAAAGTGCTGTCTTCACTGCCATCCATAGCATTACTAATGCCACATTTCTTGAAGGCGCGTTGCACCATGTCCTCTGGAATCTGTTCCCATGCATCACGGACCCACTGTGCTATCAATTCTATGTCTGGCTTCCTCAGATTTCCAACTTTTGTCAGTTGAGCTTGACCAGATGACATCCATTCATGCCACATCTTTCGCACACGGTCTTTGAAAGGTTTATTTAAACACACATCTAGGGGCTGCAATACAGATGTAAGCCCACCTGGAATAACGGCCAAAGTAGCTTGAGAAGACTTTGCCAATTTTTTTATATCATCAGATGTGTGGGCTCTGAACATATCCCAAACTAGCAATGATGGTGTTTTTTTTAAGGCTGCTCCTGGTCGTCCGTTCCAAATTTCTTCCAGCCATTTTTTTGTTCCGTCTTCATCCATCCAGCCTTTAATATGTGCATGCACTGTAATTCGTGGTGGGAATTTGACCTTCTTAGGCAAGGTCTTTCTTTTAAAAATAATGACAGGCCGCAGCTTAGTTCCATTAGCCAAACAAGACAGAACGACTGTGAAATGGTTTTTTTCATTTCCTGTGGTTCTTAGTAAAATAGTTTTTTCTCCCAAACTTGCCACAGTTCTGTTGCTTGGAAGATCAAAGGTCATAGGCGTTTCATCCATATTCCCAATATCTCCCAGGTCATAGTTATGGATCCTTCTTTGTTTTATGATGAATGAATGGAATGACATCACTTTTTCATCAAGGTCTTTTGGCAACTTCTGAGAAATCTTTGTTCTTTGCCGCAAACATAGGGCAAACCTATTCATGAAGCGGGTACACCATCCTGCTGATGCAACAAAATTTTCAATGCCTGGTGCTTTAAATTTGTCATCTTTAGCCATTTGAAGGGCACGTAAGCGAATTCCCATGCGTGTTACACAGTAACCATTTTGACGACACTCCATAACCCATTTATGCAATTCAGTCTCTAGAGCCCCATATGAAGTCGTTAAACCACGTAGAGCTTCTTTTGACTTTGGAATCTTTTCCAAGTCAGCTTTCATTTTCCGCCACTCCCTTACTTGTTTTTCGTCAACACAAAATTCCCTACTTGCAATACTGTTATTGCTTTCTTCTGCTCTTGACACAACCGTAAGTTTGAAACCAGCTTCGTATGACCTGCGTTTTTGTTTTTGTTTTTGTATTGGTCCAGGATTAGAAGTACTGATATTGGGATCCATTTCTAACAGGATAAAAAATAAAACCAAAGCGGCATACGGTAGTTTATTTTACTCATGAGCACAATGAACATGTGTGTGATGTGTCATATACGGTAAATTAATCTCAGCAGGGTAACAATATTTTCTCCCTCACCACTACATACCGTAATTACCGTAATTTAAAATCCCAGTTAGCATCAATTAATAGCTCAGTACCGTGATTGGTATTCATACTAAAGCCAGAATAGGATTCCAACTGTGCAAGTACAAAATGCTTTCAAACTACCATTTTCTAAGGAAACGTTTAATAAAAATATACCGGTATGCCAACAGGTGTTCACAAATCATGACTGATCTTTATAGGCATCAGGATTCTGCCTAAACCTCTGAAATGCACATTGTGCGTTTACCTAACTATAGTACGGTAATCAATGCTAAATAGAGAAAATGCTGGTTTCATACAATGAAGATGAAAATATTTGTCTGCATGAAAACAGTTCACATTAACAGCAAACACTCTACACCAGTGTTCTCCAACCTTGGGTCCCCAGATGTTTTTGGCCTACAACTCCCAGCATGCCCCAGCCAGCTACACTGGCTGGGGCATGCTGGGAGTTGTAGGCCAAAAACATCTGGGGACCCAAGGTTGGAGAACACTGCTCTACACATTATGGACTCACTTTTCTGTCTTTTTAATTAGGGGAAGAGGTTACCGTATGAGAAATACCATACCCATGCATGTGCCAGCTAGCTCCTTTTTGACCCCTTCTCACTTCCCGTCGTGTTCAAAACAGAGCAGTGGCTCCGGCGCACGAACAGGGAGGCGGCGCGCAAGACCAGGTAGGAGGTGGGGGAGTGTCTGGGGGTGGCGGGGGGAGTGTCTGGGGGTAGCCGCGTGGGTCCTGGGGGGGCTTCGGCGGTGGGTACAGGTACGGTGGCGTGTGGGTGTCTGGGGGTGGTGGCGTGGGTCCTGGGGGGGCTTCGGCATGGCTTCGGCGTGGGCGTGGCTTCGGCGGCGGGTGCAGGTAGGGTGGTGTGGGGGTGTCTGGGGGTGGTGTGGGGGTGTCTGGGGGGGCTTCGGCGGGGGCGGGGCTTCGGCGACGGGGAGGCTTTTCGGCGGCAGCGGGGCTTCGGCGGCGGGTGCAGGTAGGGTGGCGTGGGGGTGTCTGGGGGTGTCTGGGGGGGCTTCGGCGCAGCTTTGGCGGCGGCGGGGAGGCTTTTCGGCGGCAGCTGGGTTTCAGCGGCGGGTGCAGGTAGGGTGGCGTGGGGGTGTCTGCTCAAGTATAAGCCGAGGGGGGGCATTTTCAGCACAAACAATGTGCTGAAAAACTCGGCTTATACTAGAGTATATACGGTAATCAGATCATTAAGGAAATGTGGCCTCATGGAAAGTTGATTCCAGACTGAGGGTCATTCTTCCCTTCCAAACTCCAATGTCCACCTTTTGGGCGTGTCCTGTTGCTTCAGAGCCGCTTAGAGTGTCTGAGGGTTCTTAGTGGATCCTCCCTTTTCAGTCGACCTCTCACTCTGGGATCAGTCAGGCCCATTCCCCGCTCCTGCTCCTCCTCAGGCGTGCTCCGGCTTCCCACGGGATCTGAGGCTGATGTACGCTCTCCCACCTCCCTGCTGATCTCTGCTTCAACGGTGCTTGGCATTTCAGCTGCGAGCTCCACCACCTCCTCCGCCTCCCTCGAGAAGGCGTATCCCTCGAGAAGGCTCCTTTGCCGCAGCAGTGGGCCCAATCCCTAAACTCACTAGGGGTCTGTCTCCCTTTGGCAGGACACACTCCAATGTGGCATTTTCCCAAATGATATGTGTGTGTGTGTGTGTGTACGTGTGTGTGTGTGTGTGTGCATAACATCATTATTTTTGTCATAGATACATCGTCACTTGAGATCATTTGGACTAAGAGGGAACCCCAAATACTGCAGGGCCAATGGGACCATGAAGATGCTTTTCCCACAGAGGCCGATGAATCCTATTGCAAGTGTGATGGCTTTACTTTGCTTTGCTGGAAACAAGGAGAGAGGAGAGAAAAGCTGACAGGGCAGCCTTGAGGATGGCACGCAGGAGAGGCCATGAGAACCCCCCCACCCCGTGCCATGAAATGCGGAGGTGTGAAGGTCGCGAGAAAACACGCATACTCCTTTCAGCTAGGAGCCACGAAGGCCACAAAGGCTAGTGGTTCTCCCAAAGATAATACTGCACATTCACAAAAAAAAGAAAGCTCTCTGAACTTCTTGCCCGGGTATGGAATAATACGGAACTAATGAGGAGCAAAGGAGCAAGCAGGGCAGAGTCCAAAAAATATTTTAAAATGTTGATGATTTAGGTTAACTTTGTGTCTTCAGTTTTCCTTTTATTGTTTTATACCTTTGCTCACGCAAATATGTCAAAACTTAAGACTGCCCCAGAAGGTTATCCTTTGGGGGGAGAGAGAGGGGGATTTAATTGTAAAACGTATTTTACTAACGATTTTTCAAAGTTAGAACTTACTGACCTAGGTTTGGATAATAGTCACCAATATTATTTTGTTTGCTGATTTTGGTAGCAAGGGAGGCTTTTCTTTCTGCTCTTATGGCCTGGTTCCTTAGAATTGTTGTGTCCCCGCCCCCGCTTTTTCATAGCGATGTCAAGGATCTAAGCTTTTGACACAGGCGTTTCTTCTGCCTTTATTTTACCATTGTTTATTGTTGCATTCCTGTAGGCCAGCACCAGGCCCTATCATTTGTTTCACTGATCTGTTGTTCCACTAGAGAATCATTTTCATTTCTAATTTCGGTGTTTAAAGGTTTCTCATGCTGACCGATTAGGTATGTTTCTTCACTTGGTACCAGGGAGGAAAAAGTCTTATAATCGGGATTCCCCAGCCAGCATGCTGAGAATTGTAGGATTACTATCATCATCATCATCATCATCATCATCATCATCATCATCATCATCATTTCTATACTGCCCGATACCCGAAGCTCTCTAGGCAGTTCACAACAATAAAAAACAGATAATTTTAGACAATTTTTAGGTCTAAACATGCCTAGGATCGCGCTCAAACATCCATAATGTGCAAAAAATGCTGAGGTTAGTTTGTTGTATTTGTAAACAAGATACTGGCTGGGTTTACATGATCAGGGAAGGAAACCTGATCCAAACCACCCCAGAAACCTAGAACAAGCCATCGGAAGCAAAGTGGATTGAAAGCCATCCCTGCCGCCCACCTTGCTGGTTTCGTATGTCACGGCAAGCTGGGTTCGGAGGACACACACGGTGCAAAGATGAGGCGGCGCAAAAGCAGGACATGCGGGGGTGGGAAAAAGAAGCCACCGTGACTACTTTTCCTTTCACTATCGTGTGAACCCGGTCATTATTACTAACCAGGGAAAGACGGAGCCTTACCAAGAAAGGCCACAATCCCAGAAGTCTCCTCCATGACTGCCCTATACAGAGATTTCTGGTCCGGATCCAGGAGAGCCCACTCCGCTTCGGTGAAAGACACGGCCACCTCATCAAAGGTCACTAAACCCTGAAAGGAAAAGGAATCATTTCCTCCTCATCGATTCCATGAAGATTACAGATGAGCAAAATATAAAACAATGGTTATGGTGAGGCAAGTGGTTATTATTCTCAGCCTCTATCCATGCCCTTTTCTCTTCTTTTGTGGCCATGGGAAACCTGATCGCAACCTTCATTGCAGCAGTAGCGACCTTCGAAGTGGGCATCTTTGACAGAAGCAAAGAGAAGGAAGGGGAGAGATTTGTTCAGGCCCAGGAGGTGAGCAGAGGACAGAGGTAGCCAGGCCACCCCTGGGCCGTGCAACAGGGATCCTTCCCCCTACCTGATCTGTTCCCTCAACAGCTGTTTCCCCTCCATCATAAGGAAGAGCTGATGGGGTACCTCTTGCTGGCATCATCCTATCACCTGTGAGAGACAAAAGTGGTGTGAAGGCAGGAGCACATGCTTGGTCTCGGAGATTAAATGATGCATGTCTAAGCACACGAGGGCATTAAACGGCTGTGTTTCTTAATATTATTATTTCATTTGTGTGAAAACACCTGTCTCCCCATTTGGGTTCTTGACCAGAAATCACACTACTGGTTTCCATGCATAACAACTGCAGATGTAGACAGTAAACACATTTCTGAACTGTGGGAAAGGATGAAGTTAAGTGTCACTCCCCACCCCCACTCACCCCCCCCAAAATGTGCCCCGTTAGTCCTTACCCTGCCAGGTGGCTCTTCCGGCACCCTCCTGCACGATCCCCCTCCGCGCTGGGCTCTCCCTGCTGCCCGATGGAGCCTTCTCTGCCTCAGGGAAATCAGTGCCCAATTTTGCAAACAGGCCCTGCTCCTGAAAGAACAGTGAGGACCCAAGACATGGAATGGGAAGAGGGATTAGGAAAGGAATGGCACTAGAGGCAAAGGCCTTCAGTGTTTGGGAGATCTCTGCTTCAACAGTGAGTAGCACATGCTACTATTTCCTCCCTCACGTTGTTTGTCTTTCCGAACTACGAGGGGCAATGTGGCATAGTGGTAAGAGTCCTGGACTGGGAGATCCCAATTATGAGAGCCAGTGCGGCGTAGTGGTGAGAATGTTGGAAAGGGACTCAGGGGATCCGTGTTCTAGTCCCCGCTCGGCCATGAAACTCACTGGGTGATTTTGGGCCAGTCACTGACTCTCAGCCTAACCTTCCTCACAGCATTGTTGTGAGGATAAAATAGAGAACAGGAGCATCACGTAAACGGCCTTGGGTTCCTTGAATACAATAAATGAATTCTAAGATAAAACTCTCTCACCTGCGGCTCTTCCCGCTTCTCATTCTCTGCCTGGCTCAGGAGGAAGCCTTCTGCCAGGGCCACCGCCTGGGAACTGGTCTCCGCTCCACATTCCCTCACCCAGCTACCCAGCTCCGAGGGCAGGAGAGCCAGGAATTGCTCCAGGATCACCAGGTCCAGGATCTGAGTTTTTGTGTGCCTCTCCGGCTTCAGCCACCGACGGCAGAGATCGTGGAGTCGGCTGCACACCTCCCGTGGCCCCTCAGCCTCTTGGTAGCAGAACTGCCGGAACTGCTGGCTCTGTACCTCTGGGCAGATAATCTCTTCTCCCAGGATTCTCTGCACCGTTCTTTCCCAGAATCCCCCACTGGTCCCTGTTGTGGTGGTACCAGGCCCCCATCCTGCTGTAGAGCCCCCTGAGTCTTTCTCCTCCATCGCGGATCAGTGCTCCAAGAAAGCCTCTAACTGGACCAAAGGAACTCCCTGCAAAGCCAAGAGGTGGTTCTGCGAGTTAATTACTACACTCTCAGGGCAGGAAGATTTGTTCTTTTTTCCCAGGGATGCAGCTAGCAACCAGGTCATCTCCGTGAAGGAAAGATTGGTGAACACCAAGGCCCCAAAACAACACCAGTGTGGCGTACTGGTTAGAGTGCTGGACTGGGATTTCGGAGACCTGGGTTCTAGTCCCCACTAGGCCATGATGAAGCCCACTGGGTGACTTTTTGGGGAGGGCCGCAGTGTGGGTGAGCGACAGAAGCCAACTCATTCTTGCCAGCCCCCCCATCCTCCCAATAGGTTAATGACACACCCTTTTCCTTCTAATGACCCCCCTTTTCTCCTTCTTCTCCATTTCTCTCTTCTCTTTAACAACCCCCCCTTTTTTCTTGGAGTGCAAACGGAGAACCCAAGCTTCTCTGGGCAGTCTCCTCTGTGATTCAGGGGGGGGGGGGGATTCTGGAGGTTGCCCAGCAATGAGTGAGAATTCCCTCCTCTCTCCCTCTGACAGTTTCAACTGACCCTTGCTTGGTTTCAGGGTGGATAAAAATCAATTTAAAAAAAATAAAAATCACTTTTTTTTTTTTTTACTTAAATCAGATTTTTTTGTGTCTTAATGTTAAAATGCTTTTGTTTTGTTTTTTTTAAAGAAAAAGGTCTACCTGGCCATAGTTTTAATTTAAAATGTGCTGTAGTTCAAGGATCTCGTTATGGAATAGAGATTAGACATACTAATTCTGTATTATCAGAGAATGCATTGATATAATCTTTCCCCAAAAAAGTTTTGTAAATAGAGTCTTGGATTGGGGCCACAATGTTATGGGTTCCATAGGCTTCTGTATAGATTATTTAGATTAATCTTTCTAGCTGTTAGGAAGCACACCCCCCCCCCAGCAACAAATTTTATTTATAGATTTATTATATTTATATCCTGCCTTGTTTCTTGCATGGCCCCCAAAGCGGCTCACATGGTCCTCCTCCTCTCCACTTTAACCTCACAACAACCCTATGAGGTAGCACCCTCCTGCCCATGTTCCCCAGCAACTGGAGTACATAGGCATACTGCCTCTGATACTGGAGATAGCATATAGCCATCTGGACTAGTAGCCATTGATAGCCTTCTCCTCCATGAATTTGATGGGGGAAAGTGTGTGCGAGTGAGTGAGAGAGACACAGAGTTAATCCATGTCTTTTCCCTGGTCAAAACTGCACCTGCAAAAAACATGTCCATGCTCATTAGCCCCCAAGGAGAAAAAGGCTGGCACATGTCCTATGCAGGTTTGGACAGAAATAAGTCCTACAACTCCCAGAATTCCTCAGCCAGCATGGGCAGCTGGCAGATGCTGAGACTTGTAGTACTTCTGTCTAAATATGCACAGGATTGCATCTTTATCCCCCCCCCCATCCCTCCCTATTCCTTTTTCCTTGTGTGCCATGTCTTTTTAGACTGTAAGCCTGCAGGCAGCGACTGTCTTCTTTTACTGATCATATGTAAGCCCCTCTAGGAGCGTATTTGACGAGCGGGATAACAATACTCTAAAATAAATTAAGTAAATAATTAGTTTGAAATAAATCTTTACAAAATAAAAAGATGAGCATCTATAACGGTGCACCTGCCCATACAGGTCCTCCCAGAATATAAAATATATTTTTTAATAAGGAAAAGGTGCTACAGCAACCAGCACCAACCTCGATGGGTCCCAGCCTGTCTCCTGAGCAGGATACTGCAGTGGGCTTGGGAAAGGCGTCTGGTAACAGTCCCCAAGCCCCCTGCAAACATTTTACTCAGAGGAAATGCTACTGCCCCACAAACACCACACCACGTTTTGCTCATATTTAAAACAAAAACAAAAAAACACGGCCCACAACCACCACATATTGCTCCAAGAAATTCAAAAATGACCCACAACTCCCACATCTTGCAGAGAAAACATAAGAAACGACCCTGCCTCTAAGCTGTGGGATGAGCAGGAAGAGCCCGGAGGCCACGCGGGCCCACTTTGGGTCAGCGAAATCCTAGTGGAGTCGCACAAGCCACCACAGCTTAGATCACGCCACCTCCAAGCTGCCCCACCGCAGCCCCACCGCCAAGGCACCCCCCACCCCACGACCCGTGAACGCGAGTCCCTTGCCTGGCGGGAGAGACGCTGCTTGCTCGCTCTTGCAGCCTTCTCGTCAAAAAATAAAATAAAAATAATTTTTCAGGACGGGCTCGGCTTTTCACGACTGTGATTGGCCCAGTAACGGTCACCTGACCCGTCTCTGCCCGCGGCATGGAAAGCCCTGGCTGCGCCTTCGGCTGCTCTGCAAAGGAAACACGCACAACCCCAGCAGAGATTTTAAAATAAAAATAATTTTTCAAACGCTGCTCCGCTCTGAAAAAAGAAAAGAAAAAACTTTCTGCAGCCGCCCCCGCAGCTGCAGAAAGGGCTCGTCTTTTCACGCCTTTGATTGGCCCAGTCATCATCATCAGGCGATCACTTGTGACCGAGTAAGATTGTCTTCCGGGATAAAAGGAGGAGATTCTAAAGAAGATTGTGTAGACTCTAGCGATGGGTCCGTAAGTGACTGTGGAGGCCAATTCTAGATCCACACAGCTTCCCACAGTGAGGACACAGGTTACCAGATGGAAGATGGTCCTGTAAAGGATTCATTTGACGTGCTTTTCGCTTAGCACGTTTCTCCCTTTCACCTTGCACTCGGGCTTCTTCAAAGTCCATGGAACCTTTGTGAAAGGCCAACCTCCATTTAGATCGTTCATGGGCCAGAGCTTCCCAGTTTTCGATGTTTATATTGCATTTTTTTAGATTAGCCTTATGAACATCTTTAAACCTCTTATATTGACCACCGATATTCCGCTTTCCATCCTTGAGTTGGGAGTAAAGTAACTGCTTTGGGAGACGGCAGTCAGGCATTCGAACAACATGACCGGTCCACTGAAGTTGGCGTTGAAGGATCATTTTTTCAATGCTAGTAGTCTTTGCTTCTTCCAGTACACTGACATTTGTTCGCCTATCTTCCCAAGTAATTTGCAGGATTTTCCGGAGGCAACGTTGATGAAACCTTTCAAGGAGGTGGAAGTGACGTTTATAGATAGTCCATGTTTCGCAGGCATACAATAAAGTTGGTAATACAATGGCTTCATAAACCAGTGTTTTGGTCTTCTTACAAATATCCCGATCCTCGAACACTCTATGTTTCATTCGAGAAAATGCGGCACTTGCGGAGCTCAGACGATGCTGGATTTCACTGTCGATGTTAGCTGTAACAGAAAGATAGCTGCCAAGATAGAGAAAATGATCGACATTTTCCAGTATTGTCCCGCCAAGCTGGATAGATGGCATCACCAAAGGGTTAGCTTGCACTTGCTGATGAAGCACTTTGGTTTTTTTGATGTTAAGTGAGAGACCAAGTTTTTCGTATGCTTCTGCAAAAGCATTTAGGATAGTTTGGAGATCATCCTCTGAATGTGCGGAGACCACATTATCATCAGCATACTGAAGTTCCACAACGGAGGTTGTAATTACCTTACTTTTTGCTTTCAGCCTGCTGAGATTAAAAAGCTTTCCATCTGTTCGATATATAATTCCCACACCGGTGGGAAGTTTCCCCTTGACAAGATGTAAAACCATGGCGATGAAAATGGCAAATAATGTTGGGGCGATAACACATCCCTGTTTAACACCTGATCCCACTTTAAATGGAGCACCATGAGAGCCGTTGTTGTCCAAAACCGTTGCCGTCATGTTGTCATGGAGAAGTCGCAAGATATTCACAAATTTATTGGGGCATCCAATTTTCAAAGGATAGTCCAGAGAGCTGTACGGTCTACAGTATCAAAGGCCTTAGCCAAATCGATAAATGCCATATAAAGGGGTTGATTTTGCTCCCGGCATTTTTCTTGGAGCTGACGTGCAGTAAAAATCATGTCTACTGTCCCTCTAGAGGGGCGGAAACCATATTGAGTTTCAGGGAGGATCTCTTCTGAAATAGATAGAAGACAGTTTGCGAGAATCCTAGCAAATATTTTACCTGCGGTTGCTAAGAGAGAAATGCCCCGATAGTTTCCACAGTCTGCTCTATCACCCTTCTTAAAAAGGGTGATAATTATGGCATCCCTGAAGTCTTCTGGGATCTCTTCTCTTATCCAGATTGGCCCAGTAACGGTCACCTGACCCGTTTACAGGGCTGCGCGGAGGGAGATGCGCACACACCCCTCTTGCCTGCCTCGGTCACAACCCCAGGAGGGATTTTTAAATGGGTTAATGGGACTCCGGCGGGAATGGGATTTCTTTTGAAGTTATTGGTGCGGAGGGAAATGGCCCACCCCTGCAGGAAAATGGTTCCTCGCCAGTTTCAGCAGCCACCTGTGGCAAGAAAGAGTTAAGAAAAATGAGGATGACGAGGAGGCAGCAGAAGCAACGTTGGCCTCGGATGCCAGGAGAGCCCTGAGTGCAGCCAGAGCCTGGCTGCTTTGCCGTCCTCCCCCCCCCCCGCAGGGCCTGAGGGGACAGCGCTGACCCAGGGTAGGAGGGAGGGCTGCTGCTGCTGCTCTCGGCCCTTGTGGCAGCCCCCCCACCTGCCACTGCTGCCCCCCCCACTCCCACTTACAGGTGTAGAAAGGGCCTTCCAGCGGTGCCGAGGCCTAGCGGCAAATGTGGCATAGCGGTTCTGCTGCTGAGCTGGGGGTGGTGATGTTGGGTTTTGCATAGGCAGAACGAGATTACCACCTGACATCGAGATTATCACCTGACCTGGTGGGTGTCACTTGAGTTCAAGTACGCTAGGTCTCTGGTCATGAGACATAGTCTCGAGGTGATGTGACTCAGCAACCTTGAACAGATTGGAATCAACATGTTGATGAATAGGTTATACAACTGGGTGAGTAATATCCTATTTATAGGTGGTATAAAGCTAGCACACTTGCTGATAGCTTCATTCTATTTGCTCTCTCTTCCACTTGCTGTCTTGCTCGTCTCGACTCGACATGTCTCTTGGACTTCACTTCATCTAGCCTTACCACTGGGGTATAGGATTTGAGTCTGCAATGATGTAGTGAGTAGAGATGCATTGATTGCCTTAATCCCATGTAATTGGGTCTTACAAATAAACTCTTTAATCTTTATTAACTGCTGTTATCTCCTCCTTCCGCCTGCGTGACTGGGACTGAGGGTCATTGGCTAGGGGAGCTTTTGAACCCGGGTCAGTCCAGCTCTCACATCTGGTTATGGGCCCAGAGATTAGGATCTGATGGTTATCTCAGATGGGCAGATAAGCCACAGAGACGCAGTTTGGAGAAATTCGGCAGTTATGGAGTTAAAGGAAATATTTACTATTTGTAAGAACGGTTTGTAAACAAACCGGGGAAGGCAATGTTGCTAGAGCTGATAACAGCGGCTTGGAATGCAGCACAACTGAAAAATGCAGGACAGAGAGACGAAGGATTTTTCGTTTTGAAAGCAGCTGGAACGGAGGTGCCAGGCTTGGCAAAATCCAAGGCTACCGGGCAGCTACTAGGCTGAAAAGTGAACAACACTGGACACAAGGATTTCGTTTTCCACAGCTTGCTGGGGTGATTGTCAAGGAGCTGTATCGGGCAAGGAAATATCTCCAGGAGGCTCTGTGTCTACTCATCAAGGCTACAGCAGGAGGATCATATTTCTTTACAGTTTACTTTCTTCACACAGCAGCGGATCAGCTATCTTTTGCATTGTATCAACAAGTGGCTTGGGTTACAAATGCGTGGATTACGTCTGACGTGGGCAAAGCGTCTGGAGCGTCATGTCGCAGCAAAGTCACGTGTGACAGGAATGTATCTTGGGAAACTTGATACTACACGGGAGGCTGTATCAAACCAGCGGAGGCGTGGTTTTAAAACAGCAGAGAAAAACAGCGCGGCAGTTTTGAACAGAGAAAGCTGTGCTTAAAATGGGAAGCTGTTCTTCATTTTCTTCATGTGGGATCACAGAAGAAGGAGCTTGAAATCAGCAGGGGTGCTGCTGATGGGAAAAACTTTGTGTTTTAACCCTGGACATAACAAAATGGACATTATTTTGTTGTAAGCAGAAGCAGTGGATTGTTTAAACGAAGCTTTCTGTGTTGGACATAAATAAACAGGAAGAGGACTATGCAAATGGTCAGAGGTTTAACAGTCATGTTTTTGGAAATGTATTTCTTGAAAGTTGGATAACTTGGACTCAAGAAAGTGAATATCCTTTGAAATGTCAGGAAATGTACTGAATGTATATATGACTTGAGTATATTGTGGATTTTTCTGTAGCAAAATGTAAAATACTGAATAATTAGTAGGTATGTTTATATGGCAAAGCTAAGAGATGGATTATTTCTTTCATACTGTAATGATGTAATAAAGAAATGGAAAGTTGTACTGTTGCAACTATAAAAAGGTTAAATGCTTATATGTATGACATGTACATGCATGCATATCACATGAATGTTTGATCATTTAGATTCACAGGCCTGTGAAAGAAAATGCAAACTGTGTTGTGGGGAAAGCATTGGGAAATTGTAATTATTACATGAAAGGTAATTTTGTGCACATAAACAAGGGATGCTAGCTTCAACAGGTAAACTGGAAGGCAAGCTGTAAAACCAGTTCATTTCATTTAAATTTGTTCTTGGTGATCTTGTGGAACTCTGATGGTCTTTAGAGGAAAGGCACGTTATTTCATGATGTCAATTGATCAATACACAAGGTACAGGTTGTGTACATGTTAGATAGAAAGCTGGAGTATTGAACAAAGTCAATGTTCAATTGGGTGGGAAACAAGCATATTACCCATGTTACCTATTTCTTTTGAGATATGGGGGAAGTTCAATTCAGTGCATATTTTGATGCATTTCTAACAGGATGTGATATTGAACACATGGATTGTGTGGAAGAGTAAACAAACACTCAGAAGAGGTGATACTAATTTGAATAATGAGGTTTGGGTAGAAGCTCTTAAATGTTTTGATTATGTACATGATAGAAGTTTTAGTTCTGTGTGATGAACTGTACACCTTATGGAAAGTAGTGTAGAAGGAGGAATCTTCTGGAGAAACATTTCAGGATCTTGGATCTGATATGTAGGTACATACACCTCAAAGTTAGAAGAAATCTGTAAGGGAGCTTACATGAGATTTTTCTAGAAATGAGAATATTGTGTTTCACATGAACAACACTTGGATAGTGAGATTATCTAGAAGTGTTTAGTATAATGCTGAATGAAAAGGTGAAATCATTTTTCAAAATTAATTCTGTTAATGCAGGGGATGCATCAAGTTCAGAGTCAGAATAGAAAAGCATTTGCTGAAAGACAGTCAGGTAAATTTGACAAAACTCTGATACACATTTGGTTTAGAGCAGTGATGGCGAACCTATGGCACGCGTGCCACAGCTGGCACGTGGGGACGGCTCTGCCGGCACGCAAGCCATAGATCGCCAGGGGCACAGAGCTCTAGAGCAGGGGGGCGAAGCGGCCGCTCCTGCCTGCCGCGTGTCGCCCGGCATCCCGCAGGCCACCTCCTCTGCTGGGGAAGGGCCGAGAAGGTCCTCCTGGGTGGGGCGGGCCTGGAGAGTCACCACCCGGCGGCAGCGTCACACCACACGCCGCGCGCTCCCTCCCAACAAGGCGCTGACGGCAAAGGAGGAGGAGGAGGAAGAGAAGGGAGAGGAGCCACAGCTCCGCCGGTGTCTAGCAGAGGAGCGGACCCGAGGCAGAGAGGCAGGCCTATTTTCTGCAGGAGGGGGAGGAGGAGGGGAAGCAGGAGAAGGGAGGGCAGGGCAGGCGCGTGGCGCGGGGAGAGTTCCGCGTCCCATCCGCCCGTCCTTCCCCCATTTTGGTAGTTTATCGGAAGGGTGAGAGGGTCTCTTCTTCTTACCATGATGGCCTCCGCTTGCTTGGAGTCCAGCTCTGACCCTTTCCGACCCCCCTCTGCCCACCTCCCTCTCTTCAGCCTCAGGCCGCCGCCTCTGCCAACCACCCGCCCCTTTGCCTGTCAGGATGCGGCAGCGGCACTGGGTTCGGCGCCTGACGGAGCGGACCCGGCCTTGGCGTGACGGCGACCAGGTCCAGGAGCCGGCTCCATCATGGCCCAGCCCGGGGCCACCCCAGCTCTGGAGTCGAGCGACGGACCTAGTCCCCACCAGCCTGGTTTCTATGATGTTGCTTTTTAAATTAAAGAGTTTTAAAGCGTGTTAAAGAGAAGGTAGAAGCCCCCGCCCTCCCCCCAAAAGGGGGGGGCCTTCTGTCCTGCAAAATACAAACGCTTTCCCTTTGGGAGACAGCTAGCGAGGCGCTGACAGCAAGACACCAAACAAAAGGGGAAAAACCCTGAGGGCTGATTGATGCTGGGAGCGGTGCCTGGCGTGGTGCACGCCGGGAAATGGACTCTTCGCTCCTGCCGGGCTGGGAGCTCGCAGGGCGCGGAGTGCTAAGGAACTACCCTTCCCAGAAGCCTTTGCGCCCCGCAGGGCTGGCTATTGGGAGCTGCGACGAGACCCATGGAAAAGGGGGAGGAAAACGGCGCTCACTTTAGCTCTTGCTGCAAAAGGGGAGGAAGAGGAAGACCAAAGGGGGGTGAGGGTGGCGTGGAGGCAGCTGGAATCAGAGGGGAGCAGCCCAGAAGTGGGTCAGCAGCTTGCCTTGGCCAGAAACTTTGCAGTAAGTTAGGGGGCTTTTGGGGGGCGGGGGGCGGGTTGTGGGGAGAGAAGGCTTGGGAGGGCAGATCGGAGCTGGGACGTGGAGGCAGGGTTGCCAGATGACCAGAAAGAAGCTGCTCCTGTGCTTTTAGCAGCAGCTTGATGTAGCACCCTCAAAATTAATAAAAATAAAAATAAAACCCAGCCCAAACCCTCAAGGGGTGGCATTTTCTCCCCTGCCCTGCTCCTGTCTTGGCAATGCATCCGGCTGCTGTGGGAAAAGGCACAGCTGCAGGAGATGGTGCAGAAGTTGGCAACTCCTGCATTTGGGGAGCGGAGGCCGGCCGAGTTGTGTGGGGCTGTGTTGTTGTTGTTGTGGGAGGGGGGGTCTGTCTGTCTGTCTTTCCTCTGCCTTGGGTTGTATCACACATTATTTTACCATATATAAATAATATATGTGTTGGACTGGGACTGGGAGTGTTGGACTGGGCCAGTCACTGACTCTCAGCCTAACCTACCTCAAAGGGTTGTTGTGAGGATAAAATGGACAGCAGGAGGATTATGTAAGCTGCCTTGGGTTCCTTGCAGGTGTTTGCAGTCCAAGACATAAAGGTTGTTTAAAATGTGTTAAGCAATACATTGTTTTCTTGTTTATCTTGCTCATCCTAGTACAGGTTGACTTTTACTTTAACTAATCCAACACCTGTAGAAGCAGGGAAAGGACCCGGGGTAAAGCTTGCCCCATACAATTTCAGTCTGGCATATAATCATATTACAAGTTGAGAATCCCTTACCCAAAAATACATGCACCTAATTATTTAAAAAGTTTATCTAAATTACCTTCAGGCTATGTGTACATTGTAGTACTATAAAAAAAAAAAATTGAGTTGATGTTTTTTTCAATAAAAAACTGTTTGTATCATTGAAAGCTCTGTTATTGTGTTTTTCTTTTAAGACAAAAGATGTTAATTAGTTTGGACAACTGTATGAGTTGTTTTTACTAAACTAAAACCCCGGTATTCAGGTTTAATTGCAGTGTTGGCACTTTGAAATAAATAACTTGGTTTTGTGCTGCAGTTTGGGCACTCGGGCTCAAAAAGGTTCGCCATCACTGGTTTAGAGGAGGCTAAACAAATGATTGTTCATCATTGGTGCAAATTTATTGGAACAGGAACCTGATAACTGATGAGGTAAGGAACAGGTGAGTCAAATCCTGTGAGATATCAGGATGAATTTGCAGGAAAAGCCATTTGAAACTTCAAAATTTCAAAGAGGTGAAAAATTGTCTGTTAAGGAAGCTGAACCATAGCTTCAGGCTATGCAAGCTGAGTTGAATTCTTTGGATAAAGAACAAAACATGGAAGCTGGTGAAACAAACAGCAGTCCATGGAACTCATTGTTACCAGATAGATTTTTTAAAGTGAAAACTAACCAGATTGGAAAAGGTTATATGACAAATAGCAAGATTGGTTGCTTGTGATTTTTGCTCAGTAAAAGGAGCAGGATAATCATAAGATGAGTGCAACAACAATTTGCTTTGGAAACAGTTAGACTGATGTTTAAGAATGTGAAAAAATGTATGGATATTTTCACAATTGGAAATATTGGAACATAAGCATTTTAAATGAGAGGAAGTCTTTGGAAAACTGTGAGATTTTCTTTAGGAAAAGCTAGAATCAGCTGGAGGCTGGAATTCTGTTTTGAACTCAAACATTGCTGAATTGAGGTTTGCACAGAGAGGCAGATCAATGTTTGTTTGTTAAACAGGAGGAACAAGGACATAGACTGTATGTACTTTGTTTAGTTGGATGATCTATTGTTTTTTCTGGACAGATAAAAGCAATATGATATAATTGATCCAGGGTTTGGAATTTCATTGAATTGAAACTGCTTGGTGGTGGATCAACTGTTTATTTGTAAATAGAAGTTGAGGGAGAACCAAGAGGGCAGTATCTTACTGCAACAAACCAGAGAAAATCATGGATGTGATTGAGAATTTTGGAGATAGTTAACTCAGTGAGAGACTCCAAATAATTGGGGATTTTCAAGCACATGCTGATGGAAAAGCAGTTTGAATGCTACACAGAAACATTGGGCTGTTGAGCTTTACTGTACAAGCAGCAAAGCCAGGTATTGCTGTCAATGTGATAGGCAGACTGTTAGACCAACAGGACATGCTTGGAGAGCTCTGAAAAGGAGTTGAGTGTTATCTGGAAGGAACATCACATTTCAGATTAAGATTTACAAGTCAGAGCACAGGTGGCTTACAGATTCACAGAAAATGCCAGTTGTGGTTGTGATAGTAAGAACAACAAGAACACACCTGAAGTTTGTTATTTTTATAACCATACTTTGTTTGATTGATTTTGTAGAAACAATCATCTAAAGGTTAGAGTTCAACTGAAGCTGAACTGAATGCATTGTATTATGTATTGTGCTATTACGCTATTGTAAAGCTTGAATAGTGAATGCATTTGTTTAAATAGTTTAAATTGTTAAAAATGTTTAAATGATGCTGGGATTGATGTGAAAAACCTATTACAGTTTTTTCAGGAAACCAAGGCAGGATTGCTATGCTGCAGGCAGATAGCAATACACAACGTTTTGGGTTTGCAAATAACACTGTGTCATAAGGAGGGATACATCAGAAGTGATTTGATGGTGGTTCAAATTTCTGGCAGGTAAAGTCATTCCTGCAGAAGTTTTTTTTATCAAAGTCCATAGATGAAGGAACAGCATCAGATGTCAACAAAGCTGTTGCTGTTGTATGAGGTAAATAACCACGTTCTGCGCAAATGCAAAAGCAGGGGGATGTTGGGTTTTGCATAGGCAGAACGAGATTACCACCTGACATCGAGATTATCACCTGACCTGGTGGGTGTCACTTGAGTTCAAGTACGTAAGGTCTCTGGTCATGAGACATAGTCTCGAGGTGATGTGACTCAGCAACCTTGAACAGGTTGGAATCAACATGTTGATGAATAGGTTATACAACTGGGTGAGTAATATCCTATTTATAGGTGGTATAAAGCTAGCACACTTGCTGATAGCTTCATTCTACTTGCTCTCTCTTCCACTTGCTGTCTTGCTCGTCTCGACTCGACATGTCTCTTGGACTTCACTTCATCTAGCCTTACCACTGGGGTATAGGATTTGAGTCTGCAATGATGTAGTGAGTAGAGATGCATTGATTGCCTTAATCCCATGTAATTGGGTCTTACAAATAAACTCTTTAATCTTTATTAACTGCTGTTATCTCCTCCTTCCGCGTGCGTGACTGGGACTGAGGGTCATTGGCTAGGGGAGCTTTTGAACCCGGGTCAGTCCAGCTCTCACAGGTATGTGGGGTGGGGTCCCGCTCTTCCCCCTCCCAGTGGGGAGGGGGATGGAGAAGGGCAGCTGGGGCAATTCAGGAGCCTAGAGAATTCCTGAACTTTAGACCAAATTTAAGGCGGACCCCCACACCTCCTCCCCAAAAATGAGAGTTCTATAAAATTTGCAGAGCAGAGCAGAGCCCTGCCCATTTCCCCTCAGAGGACTGGAGCAGCCTTCTGCAAGATGGGCCCCCTGGATGTGTTGCACTACATCTCCCAGCTAAGATGGCTGGGGGATTATGGGAAATTTAGTCCAAGGCATCTGGAGGGCTCCAGCCTGAGGAAGGCTAGGCTAGAGAACCGCATGCTCTCAAACCCAGAATTTGTTTCTGAGAACGCAAGTTTGATAGGATTGGGGTAAAATGCGTAAGAGCTAGAATTGCAGGATCCAGTAATCATGTCCAACTCCCCGGCAATCCCCAACCACCCTCCCAAATAAAAACCTTCTGGTTCAGAAACTGACTTTTGGCTGAGAGGCAAACTTCCCACCCTCCTCCCCAGTGGCAAGACCAGCCTGCTGCCCAGCGCAAGAGAACAAGCCTGGCTTGGTGAATGGTGTGCTGCATTTTTACAGGAGAGAGATCTGGGTACAGATTCCTATTTATTTATTTATACCCCGCCTTTTTTCCTGCAAGGAACCCAAGGCGGCTCACATAATCCTCCTCCTCCCCATTTTAACCACCCTGCGAGGTAGGTTAGGCTGAGAGTCAGTGACTGGCCCAAAGTCCTTGGTGTGATCTGGTTGGTTTTGAGGACATTATTTTCTCCCAGCCTAATTAACCTCTGAATTGCAAGGACACAGGCATGTTAAGTAACATCATCCTCAAAATAATTGTATTTTTGTTCTTAAAATGGACATTTCAGAGGATGTATTTGATGATGACACGGATTCCTCTTGGGCTAAAGTCCTCAGAGATATGATAAAGCTGGATATTTCCTAAAAGACTTTAGCCAGATATTAGCTAATATTTTCTTAGATGTCTCTTATTTTATTCTCTTTTTTTCCAGGTCTTTTTGCTAAAGTTCTTCTGGAAACAGCAGAGTAGATGTTTCCCAATGCAGGAAATCTGACCATCCATTGGTGTACTACTCACATATTAGTATATTACTCCTCATCTTTTGAGAAGAAATGAAAAAAGGGGAGGTTTTGAAATCACTCAGATATTTAGTGTGATGGTTCCTGACCTCACAACTCTTCAGCACCTTCTACAGTCAAAAGCTGATCACTGGGTGCAGAAAACTGCTTCCTAGGATCATGCCTTGCTGTTGCCAAATGTCAAAGGCATCTTTGCCTAACACTAGCAGATCATCATAGTGCAGGGTCCTCAGCCTTTTTGGATCAACGGGCACATTTGGAATTCTGTTCATAGCTGCTGGGCAACCTTCTTTGAGTTGTAGGGTTTCAACTTCCATAGTGGCTAACGGATGTTCAAGAATCCTTGGTCATGAGTCGAGTCATGCGTCTTTGAACTCGAGTCCGAGTCCTTGGTCCAAAATGGTGACTCACGGGTCACGAGTCACTCCCAAAGCTGGCTCCACGAGTCCCTATTAAAATAAATGGGTTTTTCCCCCAACAAAATAAGGCTACTTCAGATGTGTGGCTTAAATGAATTCTAGCCACAAGTGTGCCTTTTTATTTCAAAACTCTGCAATTGATTTTGGCAAGAACAGACCAGGCAGACAAACCCAAAATAACCAGGCAGGCAGAGGAGGCAGGGAACCCCAAAGCAGGCAGGCAGAGGTCTTTGTCTTGGACAATTCAAACTGTGGAACTGGTCAAGAAGAGACCAGGCAGGCAGAGGAGGCAGGGAACCCCAAACAGGAAGGCAGAGGCAGCCAAACCCAAAATATCTGAAAGGTTGCATTTTAGGAAAATGATTTTAAAAAATAAACTTGCTGTACTTCCTAAAACTTATCCATGTTGCATTTGAGGAACCTGGTTTTTTCTAAATGTTTGGCCCCCATTCTGGAACAGTGAGGTCTCATCACAATTCCACCCTCACCGAACACCCACTCTACTGACCAAAGAGAGTCAATAGTGAAAATGCCCAAAGAGAGAGGAGAGAGAGAGAGAACCCACACGCACTGGCTTTAGAAAAGCCCCTTCCCCTTTAGATATCTTATGGTCTTTCTCTGGAGAAAGAAGCTGGATTACTAAATTCAGGAAGGGCGATCTGAGGATTGCCAGAAGTAATGGCAACAAGGCAAAATGCCAGTCTTTTGGCTCAACAGAAAGGGTTTCTCCAAGTATGGGAAAGAGGCTTACAAATCCCATCTTGGGAGCGGAGGGGAGTGGTCTTTAGAAGCCACTGTTCCCACAATATTTATTTGGCACATAGACAACAGTTTCCCTGGTAGTTCAAGAAAATAAAGGCATCTCTGCATGACAGCTTTTTGAACTGGTTTAGGCTGCAATCCTTGATACATTTACCTAGAAGTAAAGCCCTACTGAAAACAGTGGGGCTTGTTTCTGTGCAGACATGTGTAGGGTTGCACGCTGCAAAATCATACCTTCCCCACCATAGTTCTGTGAGGGAGTGGGATCTTTCTCTGCAGCCTCAATAAACTAAAGTTCCCAATATTTGGAGCGGCAGGGCAAGGAGGGGAGGGGAGAGGAGGAGGAAGCCATGGCCCATGAGAGTTAAACTGGTATAAACACAAATACAGGTTTGTCGTGCAGATCTACCCTAAGTGATACAAAAATAAGTGCTTTCCACCCCCCCCACCCGCTCTGTTCATTTACTATTGATGTGGGAAGATGCAAGCTTTTCAGTTACAGAGAACTCTTCATCACTCATAATTCTTTATTTTTTCTTTGTTGTTGCTCATGGCTGCATCTCAAGTTCTAGCTGTGCAAGTGCAACACCAAGGTTTTAAGAGCGGGGGGGGAAAAAGCATTGCCAGCAAAGCTTAGTTTTGAAAAAAATACAATTGTAAGGGATCAGGCCTGCGGGGGGGGGGGGGACGGCAAAGGCAAAGCAGCCAGGCCCTGGCTGCACTCAGGGCTCTCCTGGCGTCCGAGGTCAACGTTGCTTCTGCTGCCTCCTCATTTTTCTTAACTCTTTCTTGCCACGGGTGGCTGCTGAAACTGGCGAGGAACCATTTTCCTGCAGGGATGGCCCATTTCCCTCCGCACCAATAACTTCAAAAGAAATCCCATTCCCGCCAGAGTCCCATTAACCCATTTAATAATCTCTCCTGGGGTTGTGACCGAGGCAGGCAAGAGGGGTGTGTGCGTATCTCCCTCCGCGCAGCCCAGCTGCGCACAAATGCGTTTCCTTGGCAGAGCAGCGGAAGGCGCAGGCGGGGCTTTCCCTGGCCCGGGCGGAGGTTGCACAGCAAACGGGTCAGGTGACCCTTACTGGGCCAATCAAAGGCGTGAAAAGATGAGCCCTTTCTGCAGCAGGGGGTCGCGCTTGTGAAAGGCCTGCTGGCGAGGAGAGCCCAGCTCCGGGCCCGACCGCGAGGGACAGCGGAGGCGGCTGCAGAAGGTTTATTTCTTTTTTTATCAGAGCGGAGCAGCGTTTGAAAAATTATTTTATTTTTTTAAGAGAGGATGCAAGAGCGAGCAACCGGCGTCTTTCCCTCACAGACTGAGGAGCCTGCCAGGCAAGGGACTCGCGTGCACGGGTAGTGGGGTGGGGGGTGCCTTGGCGGTGGGGCTGCGGTGGGGCAGCTTGGAGGTGGCGTGATTTAAGCTGTGGTGGCTTGTGCGACTCAACTAGGATTTCGCTGACCCGAGGTGGGCCTGCGTGGCCTCCGGGCCTCTTTCTGCTCATCCCAGAGCTTAGAGGCGGGTCGTTTCTTATGATTTCTCAGCAAGAGCTGGAAGTTGTGGTCATTTTTTATTTTCTTGGAACAAGACGTGGTGTGGTGTTTGTGGGGCAGTAGCATTTCCTCTGAGTAAAATATTTGCAGGGGGCTTGGGGACTGTTATCAGACGCCTTTCCCAAGCCCACGGCAGTATCCTGCTCAGGAGACAGGCTGGGGCCCATCGAGGTTGGGGCTGGTTGCTGCAGCACCTTTTCTTCCTTATTTTTTTTAAAAAATATTTTTTACTCTGCAGGCACCTGTTTGGGCAGGTGCACGGTTATAGATGTTCATCTTTTTTTTTTAAAGACTTTTTTCAAACTAATTATTTACTAAATTTATTTTAGAGTATTGTTATCCCGCTCCTCAGTCAAATAGGCTCCTGGCGGGGCTTACACATGATCAGTAAAGGAAGACAGTCCCGGCCTGCAGGCTTACAGTCTAAAAAGACAGGGCACACAAGGAAAAAGAAATAGGGAGGGATGAGGGGGGGAAATAACAATGCAATCCTGTGCATCTTTAGACAGAAGTAGTACGGTAAATCCTACAAGTCTCAGCATCTGCCAGCTGGCGATGCTGGCTGAGGAATTCTGGGAGTTGTAGGACTTATTTCTGTCTAAACCTGCATAGGACATGTACTAGTCTTTTTTCTCCTCAGGGGCTAATGAGCATGAACATGTTTTTTTCAGGTGCAATTTTGACCAGGGAAAAGACATGGATTAACTGTGTGTGTGTGTCTGTCTGTCTCTCTCTCTCTCTCTCTCTCTCTCTCTCACACACACACACACACACACACTTCCCCCATCAAATTTATGGAGGAGAAGGATATCAATGGCTACTAGTCCTGATGGCTATATGCTATCTCCAGTATCAGAGGCAGTATGCCTATGTACTCCAGTTGCTGGTGTGAAGGCTAAATGCAGGTTGCTTGTTGAAAGCAATATTTGGAGTTTGTGAATGACCTTAACTTTGCTGACTGTGTAAGTTCTTTGCTGACTGTGTAAACTTTCAGACCTGGTTTAAGCCAGTACAAGCTGAATGAAGATGTAACATGTTAGAAGTTGCGGGGAAACAAGATAAGAATGAGACCACATTCTTCCCTTGCTAATAACTAATCACAATATTGATTCCATAACGAGATCCTTGAACTATAGCACTTTTAACATTAACAATAAAAAATCCGATTTAAATTTTTAAAAGTCTGATTTTTAAAAAAATCTTTTATTTTTATCCACCCTGAAACTAAGCAAGCCTCAGCTGAAACTGTCAGAGGGAGAGAGAAGGGAATTCTCACTCGTTGCTAGGCAACCTCCAGAACCCCACCCCCTGCAATCACGGAGGAGACTGCCCAGAGAAGCTCGGTTTCTCCATTTGCCCTCCCAGAGAAAAGGGGGGTGTCGTTAAAGAGGAGAGAGAAATGGAGAGGAAGGAGAAAAGGGGTCATTAGAGGGGAAGGGGAAAAAAGGGGGGTCATTAGAGGGGAATGGGTGTGTCATTAACCCATTGGGAGGATGGGGGGGCTGGCAAGAATGAGTTGGCTTCTGTCGCTCACCCACACTGCGGCCTTGCCCAACTGAGTTCCCCTTCCAGGTGTATTGGACTACAACTCCAATCCCCAGGCTGACGGACATTTTGTACAGAATTTGTAGGTGCTGTTTAACATACAACCGAGTCCTATGCATGTTTACTTGGAAATGAGCCCCATTGAGTCCAGTGGGGCTTCCTTCCTTCCTTGTCAGTGTCCTTGGGATGGTTTAAGTCAGGGGTCCTCAAACACATCCGGCCTTGTCTTTTTATCTGGCCTGGCGGCCGATCGTTGGTGGTATAGTGGTTACTCACGCGAGAAGGAGAATCCCCTTCTCGCGCGACACTTCCGCAGCCGTTGGAGAAGGAAAGCTCGCGGGATTATAACGCTGATGTCATCCCACGCGCTTTCCTCCTCCGATGGCCAGGGCTCCATTTTCCTGCTCGTCTCCGCTGCTGTTGGCGCGCTTGTTCTTCTTGCCCTTGTTACTCTTCTGGTTCGGCATCACCAAGGGAGGAGGAGGAGGAGCGGGTTGCGGTGGCGACAGCAGTGGGAAGCTTGAGGAGGAGGACGTGATGGTGGAGAAGGCGCTTGATGCTGCTGCCACCGCCGCTGCTGGCTCTTGCTTGCTGCCGCAGCCGCTGGTGCTACCACGGGCTGGTCGCGCGCGCACACACACACCACAGCCGCCTGGCCACAGGAAGAAGTGCAAGCCAGGGGAAAGGCGTGTCTCCTTGTTTTGATTCTGCTTCTTCTCCCTCGGCTGCGCTGCCCTCCTCCTGGTCTCTTGCCCTGCCAGGCCCTGGTGACAGTGGAAAGCAAAAAGCAAGTGAAAGGAAGGGAGGAGGAAGGCGCAGCTCAGAGGGTGGACTAGCGGCGGCAGCAGCAGCAGGGAGGCACTTGGGAGCTGCTAAGGTTCTTTCAAAGCATCAAGATGGTGATTGCGAAAGGGGTTCCTCCAGATACGTATGTCGGTATTCATCGCCGAAGCAGGAATAAATATGGGAATAGTGCATAGGCAAAATCTCTTAAACCCCGTGATCGCTTGACATGCTCCTCATTCTTGCCGTGTGGACTTTTCTCCGTCTTCCCCCCGCCCCACCTGCATACTTTTGCATGCACGGCTTGCGTTATGCTCAGAGGTGGGCAACTTGTGGCCTCCTTGGTGTTGTTGGACTGCAACTCCCAGCATTCTTCACAGTTGACTAGGGTGGCAGGGCTGATGAGAGTTGCAGTTCAACACCCGGAGGGCCAGAAGTTGCCAAAACCAACCCTGCGCAAAAGCTTGAGAGTTTAGGACCCGAAGATGTTTGTCCAGATTAGTATGGGATTCAAAAGGGCGACCTTGTGTATGTGAGATAGATGTTTCTCTCTGCACATGTGCACGCTAGAAGATACCTCTGGAATTGTATCCACGTCCAGTTGCAATGCAGAACGGGCCAGCAACCGAGCTAGGTAGGAGGTCTGCAAGCCCATAGTCCGCCTAAAATTCCATCTTTCATTTAATCACTTATTAACGTTATTATCATTAATTTATAATAACTTTCCATTTAAGAAAAAAAAATTCACCCCTATCAAGTAAAAAAAAAAAAAGGACACAGGTCCTTTTTAAAAAATTGATCCATTCGTTCACATTTTTTTCAAACTATAGTCCGGCCCCCCAACAGTCTGAGGGACAATGAACCGACCCCGTTTAAAAAGTTTGAGGACCCCTGGTTTAACTGTTGTTGTTGTTGTTGTTTTTAGCAAGGTTTTTATTATTATTTTTAGCAAGGTATAGTAATACCTTAGATTGCAAGTAACTTGGTCTGAGAGCGTTTTGCAAGACAAACAAATTTTTTTTATAAATTTTGTCTTAATAAACAAGCGACGTCTTGCAATACAAGTACTGTAGTACGGTCAAGAAAAATGAAGACTTTACACTATCATTCTTTATTGCAGCTTAAATTAAAAATATGTGTACACATTTCTTATGGGGAATTTTGCTTTGATATACAAGTGTTTTGGATTACAAGCATGGCTCCGGAACAAATTATGCTTGCAATCCAAGGTATTACTGTATTATGTGATCAAATTGATACCATCTATGCATGATTACTTGGAAGTAAGTCCCACTGTGTTTATGGGGCTCACTCAGTAAGAAATGTGTTGCCTAAATGGTATTTCTAGGTAGAGATGTGAAGGCCAGGAAAAAAGCTGGAATTTGGGGGGGGGGGGGGTTACCATCTTTTTTCCAAAAGAGCCTGGGGAAAAAATGTTCCCCCCCCTGATTTTTTCCCAAAAAGAACCATTGTTTTCCTGAATTTTTTCATTTTCCCCCCAGGCCTTCACAACTCTATCTGGGTTGTGGAGAAATCTCTATATTGCATTATGTCAGACCTTTTTTTTCTTGGCATGGCATGCTACAAGACCTCATTGAGGTAGTTTACTCATTTACCTCTTGATATTGTCTTAACCCAGACATATAAAAGAGTCACTTGTCTGGTCTCCTGTGGTGAGTAAGATTCACACCTAAGTGACCAGGCAGGGAAACTGGAAGAAGGTTGGTGCCACAAATGACTCACAGGTTGGCTAGTGTAATTATGTTTTTTTGTTTAAGTGTGCTAGTGACCATTTTAATAATAAATGTGAAAGAAGAGGTGCCTAGTTGCCTTGGTCCATTGACAGATGGGAAGCTTCTCTTCTTTTGCAGGCCAACAGGTTGGGGAAGCCTGCCATATATATGTGTGTGTATACAGTTCCCAGTGGGCTTCTTTCTTTCCTGCTCTGTGCAAAGCCAGGAAACCCCATTGATTTGGGGGGAAATTTAGAAAGTCTGAAATGTTGAAAAAGATAGAAGTGATTCGCCAGTTATACCCCTTGCATTTTGAATAGAATTAGCCTCCTCTCCATAGAATTAAAAAGATGTCTGAATGAGAGAAATGTTTTTGCCAGAAATCTAGGCTTTCCAAATATGTAGATTCAATAAAAATCTACATATTAATAAAATGTCCACAAGTCAGATAATTAATCAAGCCATATCCCTCACCACTGTATCCTCACCACAACTCTGTGAGGTAGGTTAGGCTGAGATTCAGTGACTGGCCCAAAGTCACACAGTGAGTTTCATGTCCGAGTGGAGACTAGAACCCAGGTCTCCCGAATCCCAGTCCAAACCAGTATGCCACACTGGTGTTGCTTTGGGGCCTTGGTGTTCACCAGCCTTTACGGAGATGACCTGGTTGCTAGCTGGCGTCATCCCTTGAAAAAAATGAACAAATCTTCCAGCCCTGAGAGTGTAGTAATTAACTCGCAGAACCACCTCTTGGCTTTGCAGGGAGTTCCTTTGGTCCTGTTAGAGGCTTCCTTGGAGCACTGATCCATGATGGGCAAGAAAGACTCAGGCGGCTCTACAGCAGGATGGGGGCCTGGTACCAACACAACTGGGAGCAGCGGTGGATTCTGGGAAAGAACGGTGCAGAGAATCCTGGGAGAAGAGATGCTCTGCCCAGAGGTACGGAGCCAGCAGTTCCGGCAGTTCTGCTACCAAGAGGCCGAGGGGCCACGGGAGGTGTGCAGCCGACTCCACAATCTCTGCCGTCGGTGGCTGAAGCCGGAGAGGCACACAAAAACTCAGATCCTGGACCTGGTGATCCTGGAGCAATTCCTGGCTCTCCTGCCCTTGGAGCTGGGTAGCTGGGTGAGAGAATGTGGAGCGGAGACCAGTTCCCAGGCGGTGGCCCTGGCAGAAGGCTTCCTCCTGAGCCAGGCAGAGAATGAGAAGCGGGAAGAGCCACAGGTGAGAGAGTTTTATCCTAGTATTTACTTATTTATTATATTTCTATCCTGCCTTTTTTCCTTCAAGGAACCCAAGGCGGCTTACGTGGTCCTCCTCCTTTCCATTTTATCCTCACAACAACCCTGTGAGGTAGGTTAGACTGAGAGTCAGTGACTGGCCCAAAGTCACCCATTAGGTGTCATAGCCTAGTGGGGACTAGAACCCGGATCTCCCATTCCAGGACTCTTACCACTATGCCACACTGCCTCTCGTAGTTCGGAAAGGCAAACAACGCAAGGTAGGACATAGTAACATGTGCCACTCACTGTTGAAGCAGAGATCTCCCGAACACTGAAGGCCTTTGCCTCTAGTGCCATTCCTTTCCTAATCCCTCTTCCCATTCCATGTCTTGGGTCTTCACTGCTCTTTCAGGAGCAGGGCCTGTTTGCAAAATTGGTCGCTGATTTCCCCGAGGCAGAGAAGGCTCCATCGGGCAGCAGGCAGAGCCCAGCGTGGAGAGGGATCGTGCAGGAGGGTGACGGAAGAGCCACCTTGCAGAGTAAGGACTAACAGGGCACATTTTGGGGGGTTTTGTGGGGGTGGGGAGTGACACTTAACTTCATCCTTTCCCACAGTTCAGAAATGTGTTTACTGTCTACATCAGTTGTTATGCGTGGAAACCAGTAGTGTGATTTCTGGTCAAGAACCCAAATGGGGAGAGATGTGTTTTCACACAACTAAAATAATAATATTAAAAAAAACACAGCCATTTAATGCCCTTGTGTACTTAGACATACATCATTTAATCTCCGAGATAAGCATATGCTCCTGCCTTCCCACCACTTTTGTCTCCCACAGGTGATAGAATGATGCCAGCAAGCGGTACCACATCACCTCTTCCTTATGATGGAGGGGAAACAGCTGTTGAGGGGACAGATCAGGTAGGGGGAAGGATCCCTGTTACACGGCCAAGGGGCAGCCTGTCTACCTCTGTCCTCTGCTCACCTCCTGGGCCTGAACAAATGTCTCCCCTTCCTTCTCTTTGCTTCTGTCAAACCTGTCCACTTCGAAGACCACTATTGCTACAATGAAGGTTTCGATCAGGTTTCCCATGGGCACAAAAGAAGAGAAAAGGGTATGGATAGAGGCTGAGAATAAAAGCCACTCGCCTCACTTTAACCAGTGTTTATATTTTGCTCATCTGTAATCTTCATGGAATCGATGAGGAGGAAATGATTCCTTTTCCTTTCAGGGTTTAGTGACCTTTGAAGAGGTGGCCGTGTCTTTCACTGAAGCGGAGTGGGCTCTCCTGGATCCGGACCAGAAATCTCTGTATAAGGCAGTCATGGAGGAGACTTCTGGGATTGTGGCCTTTCTTGGTAAGTCTCCGTCTCTCCCTGGTTAGTAATAATGACCGGGTTCGCATGATCGGGAAAGGAAAAGTTGTCACGGTGGCTTCTTTCCCCCGCCCCCGTGTGTCCCGCTTTTGCGCCGCCTCATTTGTATAAATCCCTTCGCCGTATGTGTCGTCCGAACCCAGGTTGCCGTTTCATCCGAAACCAGCAAGGTGGGCGGCAGTGGTGGCTCCCAATCCACTTTGCATCCCATGGCTTGTTCTAGGTTTCTGGGGTGGTTTGGAAACCAGCCCCGCTGCCCAGCCTCACCGGGTTGAGATGATGCAGGAGCATGCACACGGTGCAGGGAATTAGGAAAATGAGGTGGTGCGCAACCTGCACATGCTGGACAGGGAAAAGAAGCCACCATCTTTTCTTTTCCTTCCCTGAACATGCAAACCCAGCCAGTATCTTGTTTACAAATACAACAAGCTAATTGGGGGGGGGGGACGCACCCCAATTCAAAGAAACAAGGCCATAAGAGCAGAAAGAAAAGCCTGCCCTTGCTACCAAAGTCAACAAATAAAATAATATTGGTGACTAAATCATCAACATTTTAAAATCCTTTTTGGACTCTGCCCTTCTTGCTCCTTTGCGTCACCCTCATTAGTTCCGTATTATTCCATACCCGGGCAAGAACAGTTCAGAGATATCTCTTTTTTTGTGAACGTACAGTATTATCTTTGGGAGAACTGTTAGCCTTTGTGGCTCCTAGCTGAAAGGCTTATGTGTGTTTTCTCACACCCTTCACGCCTCCACATTTCATGGCGCTGGGGGGGTGCTTCCCGTGCCCTCTCCTGCGTGCCATCCTCAAGGCTGCCCTGTCAGCTTTTCTCTCCTCTCTCCTTATTTCCAGCAAAGCACAGGAAAGCCATCACGCTCGCGATAGGATTCACCAGCCTCTGTGGGAAAAGCATCTTAATGATCCCATTGGTCCTGCAGTATTTGGGGTTCCCTGTTAATCCAAATGATCTCAAGTGACGATGTATCTATGACAAAAATAATGATGTTATGCACACACACACACACACACACACACACGTACACACACACACACATCCACATCATTTGGCAAAATGCCACATTGGAGTGTGTCCTGCCAAAGTGAGAAAGACCCCTAGTGAGTTTAGGGATTGGGCCCACTGCTGCGGCAAAGGAGCCTTCTCGAGGGATACGGGAACAGGTTCTGATTCAGAGGCGGAGGAGGTGGTGGAACTCGCAGCTGGAATGCCAAGCACGGTTGAAGCAGAGAGAAGCAGGGAGGTGGGAGAGAGTCCATCAGCCTCAGATCCCGTGGGAAGCCGGAGCACGCCTGAGGAGGAGCAGGAGCGGGGAATGGGCCTGACTGATCCTAGAGTGAGAGGTCGACTGAAAAGGGAGGATCCACTAAGAACCCTCAGACACTCTAAGCGGCTCTGAAGCAACAGGACACGCCCGAAAGGTTGGGGTTTTTTTTGGACATTTGAGTTTGGAAGGGAGGAATGACCTTCAGTCTGGAATCAACTTCTTTCCATGAGGCCACATTTCCTTAATGATCTGATTGCTTAGAACTCTTGACCAAGCGTGTCTCTTTCATGATTGCTTTCTCCATGCGTAACTTCTCCTCTAAATTCAGCCTTGCTGGTTTGCATTACCAGAAAAAAGCTCCTGGCTAGAATATCAGTGTCTGAGTCTGCCTTCAAAAGGAGAGAGGGAGAGGCAGCCGCGACAACTGGTGCGGAGGCGATGAAATCCCAAGCTGCGCTGAGTGAATATTGAAATCGCACCGATCCCGGGTGGACCAGGACACTGCACACATGGCCACCTCCATCAGGCGGGGGAGTGTGGTTGTGTCAGGTTCATGGATGGAGTCCATGTTTTCTGTCGAGAGTCCACCACTGTGTAGGCAAGCATGAAACGAGGTCGAAAAAAGGAGAGAACTGAGTTCTCGGGATGCAAAATCTTTAGAAAATAGAGGAGCCCAACGCGTTTATGCCTGCGTTTTTTTCTAGGGCCTTCCTCAGGGGGCTGTAAACGTTCAAAATACATACAATGATTTCACATGGTGAGGACAACACATAATAAAAATACATTCTCATCAAGTATTTCTTTTTAAACAAAGACATACGTTTTCTTCATATAAAGTATATCTTGTAAAAAAAAAGTCTGCAGAATTCTTTCACAACTGAAGTGTCTTTCACTGTTTTAGTGGCAACTGAAAAGAATGTTACTATATTTTAGTACAGTTTTTTTCTTTTTTAGGTGTTCTCTTGTTGGCAAAATGTCAAGGACATCCAATCAGGACACAGCTGTTTTGTAGAACTGCAGTAATTTGCAGAGTCACATTAATGGGAACAGCTCCAAACCCTCATTGAGACCCTTAGGTTTTAAAGTATCTAATTTAATGATCCATTGTATTTCCCTTCTTAATAGTTGTTTTTCGTTATTGGTGTTAATTTTATCCAGAGATCAAAATGTAAGATCTGTATGGGAATGTTGCTGTTCTATAAAATGTTGAATTAGTGGTGCGCCTTGTTTTTTGTTTTTTATATTACTCAGGTGCTCTCCTATACATTTTTTTAAGGCTCAGATGGTTTTTCCTACATAAAATTTTGGGCATTTACACTGGATTGCATAAATAACAAAGGAACTGTTGCAGGTGGTGAAGTATTTTAGAAAAAACCTTTGTGGATCCGAGGGATTTACAAATGCTGTAGTTTTGTTGGTATATTTACAATAGCCGCAGTGTCCACAGGGGCGGTGTCCTATTGGCCTGTGAGAGTCAAACATAACATTGGATGGGCTTCCATAATTTTCTTTAAATTCACTCCTTATTAGTAAATCTCTAAAATTTCTTGTTCTTTTAAAGGAGACCATTGGTTGGTTTTGGCAACCAGGTACCATGTGCCAATGTCTCCTAATACCGCTTTGTAAGTGGTCATTTACTTTATCATAAGTCATAGAATCATAGAAAAGTAGAGTTGGAAGGGGCCTACAAGGCCATCGAGTCCAACCCCCTGCTCAATGCAGGAATCTAGGTCAAAGCATCTCTGACAGATGTCTGTCCAGCTGCACCTTGAATGCCTCCAGAGTGGGAGAGCCCACGACCTCCCTAGGTAGTTGATTCCATTGTCTTATTGCTCTGACAGTCAGGAAATTTTTCCTGATGTTTAGGTGGAATCTAGGTTCCTGTAACTTGAGCCCATTATTCCGTGTCCTGCAAACTGGGATGAACGAGAAGAGATCTTTGCCCTCCTCTGTGTGACATCCCTTCAAATACTGGAAGAGTGCGATCATATCTCCCCTCAGTCTCCTCTTCTGAAGGCTAAACATGCCCAGTTCTTTCAGTCTCTCCTCATAGGGCCTTGTTTCCAGTCCCTTTATCATCCTTGTTGCCCTCCTCTGAACCCTCTCCAGTTTGTCTATGTCCTTCTTAAAGTGAGGTGCCCAGAACTGGACGCAGCACTCAAGATGAGGCCTAACCAGTGCCGAGTAAAGGGGAATTATCACTTCCCGCGATTTGGAAGCTATACTTCTATTAATACAGCCCAAAATTGCATTTGCCTTCTTTGCAGCCACATCGCATTGCTGGCTCATATTCAGTTTGTGATCTACCACAATTCCAAGATCCTTCTCACTTGTAGTATTGTTGAGCCAAGTGTCCCCCATTCTGTAACTCTGCATTTGGTTTCCTCTCCCTAGGTGCAGCACTTGGCATTTATCCCTATTAAATTTCATTCTGTTGTTTTCGGCCCAGCGCTCCAGCCTATCGAGGTCACTTTGAATTTTGTTTCTGTCTTCCAGAGTATTAGCTGTTCCACCCAACTTTGTGTCATCTGCAAATTTGATAAGCATTCCCTGTACCTCCTGATCCAAGTCATTAATAAAAATGTTGAAGAGCACCGGGCCCAGGACCGAGCCCTGTGGTACCCCGCTCGTTACCTCTCCCCAGTTTGAGAAGGAACCATTGATAAGAACTCTTTGAGTCCGATTCTGTAGCCAATTGTGGATCCACCTGATAGTTGTTCCATCTAGCCCACTCTTAGCTAGCTTACTAATCAGGATATCATGAGGCACTTTGTCGAAAGCTTTGCTGAAGTCCAGATATATAATGTCCACAGCATTCCCAGAGTCCACAAGGGAGGTTACCCGATCAAAAAATGAGATCAGATTAGTCTGGCAGGATTTGTTCTTGACAAATCCATGCTGGCTTCTAGTAATCACTGCATTGTTTTCAAGGTGCTTGCAGACTGACTTCTTTATAATCTGCTCAAAAATCTTCCCGGGGATTGATGTCAGACTGACTGGCCTATAGTTCCCAGGTTCCTCCTTCTTGCCCTTTTTGAAGATGGGAACAACATTTGCCCTCCTCCAGTCGTCTGGCACTTCACCTGTCCTCCATGATTTCTCAAAGATAATAGACAGTGGTTCTGAGAGTTCTTCTGCCAGTTCCTTTATTACTCTAGGATGCAGCTCATCAGGCCCTGGAGATTTAAACTCGTTCAGAGTAATCAGGTGCTCCTTGACCATTTGCCTATCAATCTCAAGCTGCAATCCTGCCCCTTCAGTCTGCACTTCAGGTTTGCCAGGGGGATCATAGACCCTCTTTTGGGAGAAGACCGAGCCGAAGTAGGAATTGAACACTTCTGCCTTTTCTTTGTCTTCTGTTATCAATTTGCCATCCTCATTGCGTAGTTAAACCACCAGTTCTTTCTTCTGTCTTTTACTGTACATGTATCTGAAGAAAGCTTTTTTGTTGCTTTTAGCATTCCTCGCGAACCTTAGCTCATTCTCAGCTTTAGCCTTCCTGACACTATTCCTGCAGTTCTGTGCTACCTGCCTGAACTCTTCCCCTGTAGCCTGTCCTTCCTTCCACTTCCTATACGTGTCCTTTTTTGTTTTCAGGTCATCTTTGAGTTTATTGTGAAGCCACATTGGCTTCTTCTGTTGCCCTCTGCCTTTTTTCCTTGTGGGAATTGTTTGCAATTGTGCCTTTAAAATTTCTTTTTTTAAAAACTCCCACCCCTCCTGGGCTCCCTTTCTCGTGAGAGTCACTTGCCATGGGATCTTACTAATCATTGTTCTGAGTTTGTTAAAATTGGCTTTCCTAAAATCCAGGGTACGTGTTTGGCTACACTCAGCTTTTGCTTCTGTTAGAATCAAGAACTCAAGTATAACATGGTCACTTTCCCCCAGAGTTCCCGAAACTGCCACTTTATCCACTAACTCGTCTCTGTTGGTTAGAATCAGGTCAAGGATAGCTGATCCTCTAGTTCCTTCCTCCACTTTCTGTAGGAGGAAGTTATCAGCAGCACAGCTCAGGAATTTCTTGGAGGGGCCATGTTTGGCTGAATAAGTCTCCCAACAGATATCAGGGAAATTGAAGTCTCCCATTACTACCACATCGTGCCTCCTTGAAACAATGGCAATTTGCTTTTCAAAAGTTCCATCCTCGTCTTCTCCTTGATTGGGTGGTCGGTAGTAGACTCCAACCGCCATGTTCGTTTTATTCTTTGCCCCCTTTATTTTAACCCAGATGCTCTCAATGGGGCTGCTAAGCTCCTCTTCCTGTATCTCTGTGCAGAGATACGTATTTTTAACATACAGTGCAACTCCACCTCCCTTTCTGTTGCTTCTGTTCCTTTTGAACAATTTATACCCTTCAATTGCTGTATTCCAGTCATGGGAGTCATCCCACCAGGTTTCAGTTATCCCTATCAAGTCGTACTTGCCCTCATGTATCAAGAGTTCAAGTTCGTCTTGTTTATTGCCCATAAGTCAAAATGCAGTTGATTTGTGTTTGCACTTCAACATTCTTTTTTGTTAGAAGCTCTGCCTGTGTTTTTGTTTTAGCCTTTTTTAAACCCTCTGTAATAACAGCATTAGGGTAACCTCTTTCTTTTAGTTGTAATGCCAATGTGTGTGATTCTTGTATAGAATCTGATGTTTTTGAACAGTTACGTCTTAGTCTTAAAAACTGTCCATATGGAAGACTTTTCCTCAAGGACTGGTGATGGTCATAGCGAAGATATCTAGGCACATCTGTAGGTTTTTTGTAATTACAGGAAATGAGATGTTTGCCCTCTTTTGTGATCATCAGATCCAAAAAATGGATTTCTAAGGTTTTCTATTGGATGTCAAATTATACTGGAGTCAATAAGTTTTCCCAGTTTTTTGGGGTAAAATTAGGTGCCTCGGCGTATATTAGGGTCGGCTTATACTCGAGTATATACGGCGCTTAGCACTCTTGACCAAGCTTGTCTCTTTCATGATTGCTTTCCCCATGCATAACTTCTCTAAATCCAGCCTTGCTGGTTTGCATTACCAGAAAAAAGCACCTGGCTAGAATATCAGTGTCTGAGTCTGCCTTCAAAAGGAGAGAGGGAGAGGCAGCCGTGACAACTGGTGTGGAGGCGATGAAATCCCAAGCTGCGTTGTGTGAATATTGAAATCCCACCGATCCCGGGTGGACCAGGGCACTGCACACACAGCCACCTCCCATCAGGCGGGGGAGTGTGGTTGTGTCAGGTTCATGGGTGGAGTCCATGTTTTCTCTTGAGTGTCCACCACTGTGTAGGCAAGCATGAAATGAAGACGAAAAAAGGAGAGAACTGAGTTCTCAGGATGCAAAATCTTTCGAAAATAGAGGAACCCGATGCGTTTTGGCCTGCGTTTTTTTCTAGGGCCTTCCTCGGGGCTGTAGATGTTCAAAATACATACAATGATTTCACATGGTGAGGACAACACATAATAAAATGCATTCTCATTGTATAATGAATTTCCTTTTTTTTTAATTGAAATCATTTAAAAACATTTTCTTAAAAATAATGAGAATCAAGTATTTCTTTTTAAACAAAGGCATACGTTTTTTTCATATAAAATATATCTTATTTGTTTGCCCTCTTTTGTGATCATCAGATCCAAAAAATGGATTTCTAAGGTATTCTATTGAATGTCAAATTGAATATCTTCATTCCTAGAATTTATATATGTTATAAATTGTTGTAAAGATATTACATCACCCCTCCAAATAGAAAAAATATCATCTATATATCTAAACCATATCACAATATGTTCATTATATCAACCCACAGATGAAAAATGTTCCCTCTCATATTCAGCCATATATACGTAAGTTAGCCACCTCTGGGGCCATAGGGCACCCCATAGCCACCCCCTCAGTTTGCGAATAAAACTTGTTGTTAAATTTAAAGTAATTTTTGCATAAAGCCATCTCAGCAAGGGAGAGTAGAAAATGGGTGGGAGGGTGTTTCTCTGTTCTTAGATCTAAAGTGTGGTGGATAACAGATAAAGCCTGTTCCTGAGGTATGTATATAAAGATCTTACATCCATTGTCATCAAATTTCCTTCTCTTCTATGCAAATGGTTTTTGTTTTATTTATAAAATCTGAAGAATCACGTACATAGGAAGGTATAAGAGGTATGAATGGTTTTAAGAAATGATCCACATATTGTGAAAGAGGTTCCAGCACTGAACTGCAGCCTGATACTCTGGGTCTGCCTGGAGGAGGACAAACTCCCTTATGAATTTTTGGCAAAGTATAGAAAACTGGATTTCTAGGTTTTTCTTTATACAAAAAGCCAAATTCATTTTCTGTAATAAATCCTAGGCTGACCCCCTCATACATAATGTTTTTAATTTCTTTTACAATCTGATTAGGGGGTCATTTTTACATACCTGATAGGACTCCATGTCTGCTAGTTGGCGTAGAATCTCTTTTTTATAATCTATGCTCTCTTGAATCACAATACCCCCCCCCTTTTGTCTGCTTCTTTTATGACTATGGAGGAGTCTTGGGATAAATTTAACAAAATCTTTCTTTCCTCTAGACTGATGTTATTCCGTGGACGCTTTGTTGTTTTTTCTATCTGTTCAAGGTCTTTTAGCACTAATCTTTCATAAACCCGTATAGCTGGGTCTGCAGGGGCAGGTGGCATGAACTTCGACGGTAATCTGAAACGTGTATGAATATCTTTAAATCTGGATACATTAGTCCCAAAATATTGACGTAATTTTATGTTACGAAAGAACCGGAAGAGATCTAGTCTAGTTTGTACTGGGTCATGATGAGGAGTGGGTACAACGGAAAGTCCTTTATTCAAAAGGATAAAGTGGGTACTCGAACCCAGATCTCCCAAATCTCAGTCCAACGCTCTCACCGCCACACTGCACTGGCTCTCAATAAGCTTCATGTAGGAACCTATGAGCATGTCTGCATCGAAGCCGAACTCACATTTCCATGGTGCCAATCCATTGTACCACGCCTTACCTGCTGCCAGGTAATGCCAGTCAAGAGAGGCTTGACTGGCATTAAGGAATACGTGGCGAGATCTGCCACAAGTCCAGGTCTTTCCAGGTCTTCCCTTTATCAAAACTGCTCACTGAGGATGTTCAGTGATTCGAGGTTCCATTTCTGAATTTTACCAGTTGCCTATTTACATTGCAGGAGGTGATGAATGCGAAGCTAAGACTGAGGGAGACCGATGTGAGGAGCCGCCAGAAAGTGACGGATACAGAAAGACGAAACAGGCGAGAATACAGACTGCAGCAAATCAGAACCTGAGGGATAAATCCTCCGCTTTTCAGGGCAGTGACTACTATGAAACCACCATCCACGAAAAAATAGAGGAAAGAAAGGAAACAACTCAGTGTGCTGTGTGTAAGACAAGCTTTGATTCACAATCCAGCCTTAAAGGTTATTGTAAAATCCAGACAGGGGACAAATTGTTTAAATGCTTGCAGTGTAGAAAGACATTCAGTATTAGAACTGGTCTTACACCCCATCAAAGAATTCACACAGGGGAGAGACTATATGAATGTTCTGAGTGTGGGAAGAGCTTCACTTCGAGGAGAAGCCTCACTTCTCATCAAAGAATTCACACAGGGGAGAGACCATATGAATGTTCTGAGTGTGGAAAGAGCTTCACTTTGAGGAGAAGCCTCACTTCTCATCAAAGAATTCACACAGGGGAGAGACCATATGAATGTTCTGAGTGTAGGAAGAGCTTCCGTCGGAGTGCACACCTCACTTCTCATCAAAGAATTCACACAGGAGAGAGACCATATGAATGTTCTGAGTGTGGAAAGAGCTTCACTTCGAGGACAAGCCTCACTTCTCATCAAAGAATTCACACAGGGGGGAGAGCATATGAATGTTCTGAGTGTGGAAAGAGCTTTAGCAAGAGTGCAACCCTCACTTCTCATCAAAGAATTCACACAGGAAAGAGACCATATGAATGTTCTGAGTGTGGAAAGAGCTTCACTTCGATGAGAAGCCTCACTTCTCATCAAAGAATTCACACAGGGGAGAAACCATATGAATGTTTTGAGTGTGGACAGAGCTTCAGCAAGAGCACACACCTCACTTCTCATCAAAGAATTCACACAGGGGAGAGACCATATGAATGTTTTGAGTGTGGAAAGAGCTTCACTCAGAGCGCACACCTCACTTCTCATCAAAAAATTCACACGGGAGAGAGACCATATGAATGTTCTGAGTGTGGAAAGAGCTTCAGTCAGAGCTCAACCCTCACTTCTCATCAAAGAATTCACACAGGGGAGAGACCATATGAATGTTCTGAGTGTGGAAAGAGCTTCAGTCAGAGCGCACACCTCGCTTCTCATCAAAAAATTCACACGGGAGAGAGACCATATGAATGTTCTGAGTGTGGAAAGAGCTTCAGTCGGCACACACACCTAACTTCTCATCAAAGAATTCACACAAGGGAGAGACCATATGAATGTTCTGAGTGTGGATAGAGCTATGCTTCGTGAACAAGCCTCACTTCTCATTTAAGAATCCACACGGGAGAAACCATATAAATATGGTTTATAGTGGAAAAAGCTTCAGTATGAGCAACAACATCAGGAAACATGAAAGAATTCAGAACCATATAAATATGCAGAGTCTGGAAAGAGCTTCAGTTCAAGATCAAATCTCAGTAGACATTACAGAACCCAGAGGAGAACCCGCTGAAACCCTGGAGAGCCGCTGCCAGTCAGCGTCAACAATACTGCCCTAGAGTGAATGGTCTGATCATTATAAGGCAGCTTCCTATGTTTACTTATTTATTATATTTATAGCCCGCCTTTTTTCCTGCAAGGAACCCAAGGCGGCTTACATAATCCTCCTCATCTCCATATTATCCTCAAAACAACCGTGTGAGGTAGGTTTGGCTGAGATTCATTGACTGGCACAAAGTCACTCGGGAAAGTTTCAAGGCCGAGCGGGGACTAGAACCCAGATCTCCCGAGTCCCACTCCAACACTCATCACTACGACACACTGGCTCTTTATAAATTAATAAATTATTGATAAATAAATAATAAAACAAAGTCGTGGGAGTTTAAAATAGCTGTTAACAGTCTGGGCAGGCTTAGTTTAAAAGGGGATTGATAAATATTTAAAAACATTTAAGTCGAACGGCGGTGTCTGATTTTGCAGCGTGCAACCCAACACATGTCTGCACAGAAACAAGCTCCACTGTTTTCAGTAGGGCTTTACTTCTAGGTAAATGTATCAAGGATTGCAGCCTAAACCAGTTCAAAAAGCTGTCATGCAGAGATGCCTTTATTTTCTTGAACTACCAGGGAAACTGTTGTGTATGTGCCAAATAAATATTGTGGGAACAGTGGCTTCTAAAGACCACTCCCCTCTGTTGTGACATGTAACAAAACAACAGCTGTGGCACAATTGTTTTCATTTGGAAAGGTACAGAATGACTGGGAAAACAAGTCATATTATGTCTGCCAATTCCTGTCTCTGTTCTCATGTTCTCATGGGAAAAGTAGGTGTGAAAGAAATACGAGCTGATCACATGGTTTGTACTTTCTGATGACGTAGTATGATTTGTTAGGTTTCGTTTTCTGTAGCCATTTTTTAGTAGAGAGATGGATTGCTTCCTTGCTTGTTCTTCTCTCTGATGCTCTGACTTATTGCAATCATGTAATGATGTGCTGGGGTGGACTTGCTCCACTGGACTAGTGCGTGCTATGCATTATAATCTGCAATATGGACTGTAATGTAGGAAATTGTATTTACCCTGATGTAGAATAAACAGGTAGCAAAAAACCTGTTGTGGATTCTATAGAGTTAATTCCTAATTACTGGCAGCTGTAACAGCACGAGCTGCAAGCTCGCTGAAATCCGAGACGCTTGAATTGCTGCGAGGGGGAGAGAATGCTGGAGCTCTGTGTGTACTTCATGGGCCAGTTACACACACAGAACAGGAGCTAAATCTTCCATCTCACGCTCTGCTTTATCCACATAGGCTGGCGGGCCTACAGGGTGGATCGTAAGCCTTCAGGGCTGTAGCTCATTAACCCTTTGACCCTCCGCTCCCAAGATGGGATTTGTAAGCCTCTTTCCCATACTTGGAGAAACCCTTTCTGTTGAGCCAAAAGACTGGCATTTTGCCTTGTTGCCATTACACCTGGCAATCCTCGGATCGCCCTTCCTGAATTTAGTAATCCAGCTTCTTTCTCCAGAGAAAGACCATAAGATATCTAAAGGGGAAGGGGCTTTTCTAAAGCCAGTGCGTGAGGGTTCTCTCTCTCTCCTCTCTCTTTGGGCATTTTCACTATTGACTCTCTCTGGTCAGTAGAGTGGGTGTTCGGTGAGGGTGGAATTGTGATGAGACCTCACTGTTCCAGAATGGGGGGCCAAACATTTAGAATAAACCAGGTTCCTCAAATGCAACATGGATAAGTTTTAGGAAGTATAGCAAGTTTATTTTTTAAAATCATTTTCCTAAAATGCAACCTTTCAGATATTTTGGGTTTGGCTGCCTCTGCCTTCCTGTTTGGGGTTCCCTGCCTCCTCTGCCTGCCTGGTCTCTTCTTGACCAGTTCCACAGTTTGAATTGCCCAAGACAAAGACCTCTGCCTGCCTGCTTTGGGGTTCCCTGCCTCCTCTGCCTGCCTGGTTATTTTGGGTTTGTCTGCCTGGTCTGTTCTTGCCAAAATCAGTTGCAGAGTTTTGAAATAAAAAGGCACACTTGTGGCTAGAATTTATTTAAGCCACACATCTGAAGTAGCCTTATTTTGTTGGGGAAAAAACCCATTTATTTTAATAGGGACTCGTGGAGCCAGCTTTGGGAGTGACTCGTGAGTCACCATTTTGGACCAAGGACTCGGACTCGAGTTCAAAGACGCATGACTCGACTCATGACCAAGGATTGGTCATGACCAAATGACCAAATCGCGGGAAGTGATAATTCCCCTTTACTCGGCACTGGTTAGGCCTCATCTTGAGTACTGCGTCCAGTTCTGGGCACCTCACTTTAACAAGGACATAGACAAACTGGAGAGGGTTCAGAGGAGGGCAACAAGGATGATAAAGGGACTGGAAACAAGGCCCTATGAGGAGAGACTGAAAGAACTGGGCATGTTTAGCCTTCAGAAGAGGAGACTGAGGGGAGATATGATCGCACTCTTCCAGTATTTGAAGGGATGTCACACAGAGGAGGGCAAAGATCTCTTCTCGTTCATCCCAGTTTGCAGGACACGGAATAATGGGCTCAAGTTACAGGAACCTAGATTCCACCTAAACATCAGGAAAAATTTCCTGACTGTCAGAGCAATAAGACAATGGAATCAACTACCTAGGGAGGTGGTGGGCTCTCCCAGTCTGGAGGCATTCAAGGTGCAGCTGGACAGACATCTGTCAGAGATGCTTTGACCTGGATTCCTGCATTGAGCAGGGGGTTGGACTCGATGGCCTTGTAGGCCCCTTCCAACTCTACTTTTCTATGATTCTATGATTCTATGATTCTTGAACATCCCTGTTAGCCACTATGGAAGTTGAAACCCTACAACTCAAAGAAGGTTGCCCAGCAGCTATGAACAGAATTCCAAATGTGCCCGTTGATCCAAAAAGGCTGAGGACCCTGCACTATGATGATCTGCTAGTGTTAGGCAATAGGCAAAGATGCCTTTGACATTTGGCAACAGCAAGGCATGATCCTAGGAAGCAGTTTTCTGCACCCAGTGATCAGCTTTTGACTGTAGAAGGTGCTGAAGAGTTGTGAGGTCAGGAACCATCACACTAAATATCTGAGTGATTTCAAAACCTCCCCTTTTTTCATTTCTTCTCAAAAGATGAGGAGTAATATACTAATATGTGAGTAGTACACCAATGGATGGTCAGATTTCCTGCATTGGGAAACATCTACTCTGCTGTTTCCAGAAGAACTTTAGCAAAAAGACCTGGAAAAAAAGAGAATAAAATAAGAGACATCTAAGAAAATATTAGCTAATATCTGGCTAAAGTCTTTTAGGAAATATCCAGCTTTATCATATCTCTGAGGACTTTAGCCCAAGAGGAATCCGTGTCATCATCAAATACATCCTCTGAAATGTCCATTTTAAGAACAAAAATACAATTATTTTGAGGATGATGTTACTTAACATGCCTGTGTCCTTGCAATTCAGAGGTTAATTAGGCTGGGAGAAAATAATGTCCTCAAAACCAACCAGATCACACCAAGGACTTTGGGCCAGTCACTGACTCTCAGCCTAACCTACCTCGCAGGGTGGTTAAAATGGGGAGGAGGAGGATTATGTGAGCCGCCTTGGGTTCCTTGCAGGAAAAAAGGCGGGGTATAAATAAATAAATAGGAATCTGTACCCAGATCTCTCTCCTGTAAAAATGCAGCACACCATTCACCAAGCCAGGCTTGTTCTCTTGCGCTGGGCAGCAGGCTGGTCTTGCCACTGGGGAGGAGGGTGGGAAGTTTTGCCTCTCTGCCAAAAGTCAGTTTCTGAACCAGAAGGTTTTTATTTGGGAGGGTGGTTGGGGATTGCCGGGGAGTTGGACATGATTACTGGATCCTGCAATTCTAGCTCTTACGCATTTTATTATTTATTTATTTTATTTATTATATTTATACCCCGCCTTTTTTCCTGCAAGGAACCCAAGGCGGCTTACATAATCCTCCTCCTCTCCATTTTATCCTCACAACAACCCTGTGAGGTAGGTTAGGCTGAGTGTCAGTGACTGGCCCAAAGTCACGCAGAGAGTTTCATGGCCGAGCGGGGACTAGAACCCGGATCTCCCAAGTCCCAGTCCAACACTCTCACCACTACCCCAATCCTATCAAACTTGCGTTCTCAGAAGCAAATTCTGGGTTTGAGAGCATGTGGTTCTCTAGCCTAGCCTTCCTCAGGCTGGAGCCCTCCAGATGCCTTGGACTAAATTTCCCATAATCCCCCAGCCATCTTAGCTGGGAGATGTAGTGCAACACATCCAGGGGGCCCATCTTGCAGAAGACTGCTCCAGTCCTCTGAGTCCCATTAACCCATTTAAAAATCCCTCCTGGGGTTGTGACCGAGGCAGGCAAGAGGGGTGTGTGCGCATCTCCCTCCGCGCAGCCCAGCTGCGCACAAACGCGTTTCCTTGGCAGAGCAGCGGAAGGCGCAGGCGGGGCTTTCCCTGGCCCTGGCGGAGGTTGCACAGCAAACGGGTCAGGTGACCCTTACTGGGCCAATCAAAGGCGTGAAAAGATGAGCCCTTTCTGCAGCAGGGGGTCGCGCTTGTGAAAGGCCTGCTGGCGAGGAGAGCCCAGCTCCGGCCCCGACCGCGAGGAACAGCGGAGGCGGCTGCAGAAAGTTTTTTCTTTTCTTTTTTCAGAGCGGAGCAGCGTTTGAAAAATTATTTTTATTTTATTTTTTGAAGAGAGGCTGTAAGAGCGAGCAAGCAGCGTCTTTTCTCCCCCCCCCTCCACTGACCCCGCCAGGCAAGGACTCGCGTTCACGGGTGGTGGGGTGGGGGGTGCCTTGGCGGTGGGGCTGCGGTAGGGCAGCTTGGAGGAGGTGGCGTGATCTAAGCTGTGGTGGCTTGTGCGATTCAACTAGGATTTCGCTTACCGGAAGTGGGCCCGCGTGGCCTCTGGGCCTCTTTCTGCTCATCCCAGAGTTAGAGGCGGGGTCGTTTCTTATGTTTTTTTCAGCAAGATCTGGGAGTTGTGGGTCATTTTTGAATTTCTGGGAGCAAGATGTGGTTGTGGGCCGTTTTTTTAAAAAAAAACTGAGCAAGATGTGGTGTGGTGTTAGTGGGGCAGTAGCATTTCCTCTGAGTAAAATGTTTGCAGGGGGCTTAGGGACTTTTATCAGGCGCCTTTCCCAAGCCCACTGCAGTATCCTGCTCAGGAGACAGGCTGGGGCCCATCGAGGTTGGTGCTGGTTGCTGCAGCACCTTTTCTCCCTTATTTATTTAAAAAATGTTTTATACTCTGCACACAAGGAAAGAGGAATAGGGAGGGATGAGGGGGGAAAGAACGATGCAATCCTGTGCCTGTTTAGACAGAAGTAAGTGCTGCAAATCTCAGCATCTCCCAGCTGCCTATGCTGGCTGAGGAATTCTGGGAGTTGTAGGACTTGTTTCTGTCTAAACCTGCATAGGACCTGTGCCTGTCTTTTTCTCCTCGGGGGCTAATGAGCATGGACATGTTTTTTGCAGGTGCAGTTTTGACCAGGGAAAAGAATGGATTAACTCTGTGTCTCTCTCACTCACACACACACACTTCCCCCCCATCAAATTCATGGAGGAGAAGGCTATCAATGGCTACTAGTTCTGATGGCTATATTTCATTCATTTCATTTATATACCGCCCCACAGCCGAAGCTCTCTGGGCGGTTCACAATATGCTATCTCCAGTATCAGAAGCAGTATGCCTATGTACCCCAGGTGATGGGGAACATGAGTGGGAGGGTGCTACCTCACAGGGTTGTTGTGAGGAAAGAGTGGAGAGAAGGAGGACCATGTAAGCCACCTTGGGTGCCTTGCAGGAAAAAAGGTGGGATATAAATATAATAAATCAATAAATAAAATTTGTTGCTGGGGCGGGTTGGTTCCTAACACCTAGAAAGATTAATCTAAATACATTAATACCTTGGATTGCAAGCATAATTCGTTCCGGAACCGTGGTTGTACTCCAAAACATTCTTATATCAAAGCGAGTCTCTGGCGGGCATGAGCAGGGCTGATTTCAGCCCACTACGCCTGCTCGAGGCGAGCGGTTAAATCCCTACGTAGTGACTACTTGTATTGCAAGACCTTGCTCGTTTATCAAGTCAAAATTTGTGTTAAAAATTTGCTTGTCTTGCAAAATGCTCTCAGACCGTTACTTGCAATCCAAGGTATTACTGTAATCTATACGAGAAGCCTACGGAACCCCATAACATTGTGGCCCCAATCCAAGACTCTATTTACAAAACTTTTTTTGAAAAGATTATATTTATTTATTACATTTATACCCCGCCTTTTTTCCTCTTGCAAGGAACCCAAGGCGGCTTACATGGTCCTCCTCCTCCTCTCCACTTTATCCTCACAACAACCCTGTGAGGTAGGTTAGGCTGAGAGTCAGTGACTGGCCCAAAGTCACCCAGTGAGTTTCATGGCCGAGCGGGGACTCGAACCCGGGTCTCCCCGAGTCCCAGTCCAACACTCTCACCGCTACGCCACACTGGCTCAATATAGAATTAGTATGTCTAATCTCTATTCCATAACAAGATCCTTGAACTATAGGACATTTTAAATTGAAACTATGGTCAGGTAGGCATTTTTCTTTGAAAAAACCAAACAAAAGCATTTTAACATTAACAATTTAAAAAAATCTGATTTAAGTAAAAAAAAAATCCGATTAAAATTTTTAAAATTCCGATTTTGAACATTAAAAAAAAATTTTTTTTTAATCCACCCTGGAACCAAGCAAGCTTCAGTAGAAACTGTCAGAGGGAGAGAGAATGGAATTCTCACTCGTTGCTAGGCAACCTCCAGAATCACCCCCACACACACACACAATCACAGAGGAGACTGCCCAGAGAAGCTTGGTTTCTCCATTTGCCCCCAAAAAGAAAAAGGTGTGTGTGGGTCTTTAAAGAGAGAAATGGAGAGGAAGGATAAAAGGGGGGTCCTTAGAGGGGAAAGGGGGTCATTAACCTATTGGGAGGATGGGGGGCTGGCAAGAATGAGTTGGCTTCTGTCGTTCACCCACACTGCGGCCTTCCCCAACCGAGTTCCCCTTCCAGGTGTATTGGACTACAACTCCAGGCCCCAGGCTGACGGGCATTTTGTACAGAATTTGTAGGTGCTGTTTAACATAGTGAAGTCGACATTTTGAATATCTTACAACCGATCTGTGCAAAGCCAGGAAACCCCCTTTGATTTGGGGGGAAATTTTAAAAGTCTGAAATGTTGAAAAAGATAGAATAGAAGTGATTTGTCAATTATACCCCTTGCATTTTGAAAAGAATTAGCCTCCTCTCCATAGAATTAAAAAGATGTCTGAATGAGAGAATGGCTTCTGTCGCTCACCCACACTGCGGCCTTCCCCAACTGAGTTCCCCTTCCAGGTGTATTGGACTGCAACTCCAGTTGGACTGCCCCCCCCAGCTAACGGACATTTTGTACAGAATTTGTAGGTGCTGTTTAACATAGTGAAGTTGACATTTTGAATATCTTACAACCGAGTCCTATGCATGTTTACCGGTACTTGGAAATAATCCCCATTGAGTCCAATAGGGCTTACCCTACTTCCTTGTCAGTGCCCTTGGGATGGTTTAAGTGTTGTTGTTTTTAGCAAGGGTTTTTTTAATTATTATTTTTAGCAAGTTGTTATGTGATCCAATTGATACCATCTGTGCATGATTACTTGGAAGTAAGTCCCACTGTGTTTATGGGGCTCACTCGGTAAGAAATGTGTTGCCTACATGGTAGTTCTAGGTAAAGATGTGAAGGCCAGGAAAAAAGCTGGAATTTTTTTTCGGGGGGGGGGTACAATCTTTTTTCCAAAAGAGCCTGGAAAAAAATGTTCCCCCCCCTGATTTTTTCCAAAAAGAACCGTTGTTTTCCAGAATTTTTCCATTCCCTCCCCCCCCCCCCCAGGCCTTCACATCTCTATCTGGGTTGTGGAGAAATCCCTATATTGCATTATATCAAACTTTTTTTTTTTTGGCATGGCGTGCTACAAGACCTCATTGAGGTGGTTAACTCATTTACTTCTTGATATTGTCTTAACCAGCACTTGTCTGGTCGCCTGTGGTGAGTAAGATTCACACCTAAGTGACCAGGCAGGGAAACTGGAAGAAGGTTGGTGCCACAAATGACTGACAGGCTGGCTAGTGTGATGTGTTTTTTTGTTTTAAGTGTGCTAGTACTGTAACCCTTTTAGTAATGAATGTGAAACATTGGTCCAGTGACAGATGGAAACTTCTCTTCTTTTGCAGGCCAACAGGTTGGGGAAGCCTGCCGTGTGTGTGTGTGTGTGTGTGTGTATACAGTTCCCAGTGGGCTTCTTTCTTTCCTGCTCTGTGCAAATCCGGGAAACCCCTTTGATTTGGGGGGAAATTTAAAAAGTCTGAAATGTTGAAAAAGATAGCTTGTCTGAGTGTGGAAAGCTAAGCAGGGTCAAGCCTGGTTGTTACTTGGATGGGAGACCCCTCCTCTAGTTTCCTGCATTGAGCAGGGGGTTGGACTCGATAACCTTGTAGGCTCCTTCCAACTCTATGATCTATGAATCTATGATTCGCCGATTATACCCCTTGCATTTTGAATAGAATTAGCCTTCTCTCCATAGAATTAAAAAGATGTCTGAATGAGAGAAATGTTTTCCCCAGAAATCTAGGCTTTCCACATACGTAGATTCAAGAGATTAATAAAATGTCCACAAGTCAGATAATTAATCAACCCATACCCCTCACCATTGTATCCTTACCACAACTCTGTGAGGTTGGTTAGGCTGAGATTCAGTGGCTGGCCCAAAGTAACACAGTGAGCTTCATGGCCGAGTGGAGACTAGAAACCAGGTCTCCCAAATCCCAGTCCAACACTCTAAGCAGTACGCCACACTGGTGTTGTTTTGGGGCCTTGGTGTTCACCAGCCTTTCCTTCATGGTGATGACCTGGTTCCTAGTTGGCATCATCCCTGGAAAAAAAAGGACAAATCTTCGTGCCCTGAGAGTGTAGTAATTACAGTAACTGGCTGAACCTCCTCTTGGCTTTGCAGAGCTTTGTAGTGTCTCCAATTATGGCAGTCTTGGGCTTGAGACAGAAGAATGAGGAGTTCCTTTGGTCCTGTTAGAGGCTTCCTTGGAGCACTGATCCGCGATGGGTGAGAAAGACTCAGGCGGCTCCACAGCAGGAAGGGTGCCTGGGACCATCACAACTGGGAGCAGTGGGGGATTCTGGGAAAGAACGGTGCAGAGAATCCTGGGAGAAGAGATGCTCTGCCCAGAGGTACGGAGCCAGCAGTTCCGGCAGTTCTGCTACCAAGAGGCCGAGGGGCCACGGGAGGTGTGCAGCCGACTCCACGATCTGTGCCGTCGGTGGCTGAAGCCGGAGAGGCACACAAAAACTCAGATCCTGGACCTGGTGATCCTGGAGCAATTCCTGGCTATCCTGCCCTCGGAGCTGGGTAGCTGGATGAGGGAATGTGGAGCGGAGACCAGTTCCCAGGCGGTGGCCCTGGCAGAAGGCTTCCTCCTGAGCCAGGCAGAGAATGAGAAGCGGGAAGAGCAGCAGGTGAGAGAGTTTTATCCTAGTATTTATTTATTATATTTCTATCCCACCTTTTTTCCTTCTAGGAACCCAAGGCGGCTTACGTGGTCCTCCTCCTCTCCATTTTATCCTCACAACAACCCTGTGAGGTAGGTTAGGCTGAGAGTCAGTGACTGGCCCAAAGTCACCCAGTAGGTGTCGTCATGGCCTAGTGGGGACTAGAACCTGGATCTCCCAGTCCAGCCACACTGCCTCTCGTAGTTCGGAAAGACAAACAACGTGAGGGAGGAGATAGTAGCGTGTGCTACTCACTGTTGAAGCAGAGATCTCCCGAACACTGAAAGCCTTTGCCTCTAGTGCCATTCCTTTCCTAATCCCTCTTCCCATTCCATGTCTTCTTTTTTTTCCCTTTTCTTTTTTATTTGAATTTTCCAAAACAACAACAATCATATTTGGCTTCCATCTCATTGTCTGACAAACATTACCAATCCTTATCCAATCTAAGTTTCCTCTATTTTCACAGAAAAAATTTCTATCGCCTTACCAATATTCAGAAATCAAAACCCAAAGTTATTAAGTCACTTTCCCTCCTCCCCAAGAAATCCACCAGAGGTTTCCAGTCTTTCTTGAATGAAGATAGATTTTTTTCTCTAATTAAACAAGTCAATTTTGCCATCTCTGCTAAGTCCAACATTTTCAACAGCCAGTCTTCTATAATTAAACAAGTCAATTTTGCCATCTCTGCTAAGTCCAACATTTTCAACAGCCAGTCTTCTATAGTTGGTATTGTTGCTTCTTTCCATTTTTGAGCATAGATTATTCTTGCTGCTGTCATCATATATTGTAATAATGTTCCATAGTCTTTCTCAAGTTGTAAATCCATTATCTTCTATCATCTATCTATCTATATTCATATAAATAAAAATGTAAATGTTCATTTGTTCAAAATCTTAAATCTCCGAAAGTTCTTCACCGATTGCTTTGAAATTTTGACACAACGTTGCATTCGAATACGCGCGTATTCGCGCATTATTGATGTATCACAATCACCAGCTGTGGCACAATGTTTACAAAGTGGAAGGAACAGAATGGCTGGTAAACAAGTTACGTTTAGTCTTCTACTTCCTGTGTGTTTCTCATGGGAAAAGTAGGTGTGAAAGAAATACGAGCTGGTCACATGGTTTGTATGTTCTGATGATGTACTAACTTGTTAGTTTCTGTCTGTAGCCATTTTGGAGAGATGTTGAACTGTTCTCTCTTCTTCACTCTCTTGTCTTCTGACTAGTGCTTGCTGGACTTAATGCAATCCTGTAATGTCTTAGCTGAGGTGGAGTAAACACCTTGCTCCACTGGATTAAATGCTTGCTATGCATTATACTCTGCACATGGACTGTAACTAGGAGATGTATGCTCTGTAGAATATACTTGCTAAAGTAAATAAACAGGTAGAATAGACCTGTGGAGTTTACAGAGTTATTTCCTTACTACTGGAATCTGCAAACAGGAGGAAGCTGAGCTGGCTGACATCCGATACGCTGAGAAAGCTGCGCTGGGAGTGGGAGACACAGATCTGAACTTCTGTGTGTGGATTTATGGGCGTCTGCACACGGGAATAGGATTTTAAATCTTCCATCTCACACAAGCAAGGCACTCTGCTGTTCCATCCGCGCCTCCAGTTTTTATATACCGTACCTATTATATAGATGTCACACCTGTGACAGGTAAAAACATGCTTTTTTTGAAAAACAGCGCCATCTGTTGGACGTTAAAGCAACACACGCTATACTAAATATGTTACGATTCCATTTCAATGTCGGCAAACCAGACAATATACGGTAATCTGCACAGATGATGGAACAACAAATATTGTATACCCACAAGCATAAGTAAGGTCCCATGGCAAGCGACTCTAATGAGAAAAGGAGCCCAGGATGGGTGGGAGTTTTTAAAAAAGGAAATTTTAAAGGCACAATTGCAAACAATTCCCACAAGGAAAAAAGGCAGAGGGCAACAGAAGAAGCCAATGTGGCTTCACAATAAACTCAAAGATGACCTGGAAACAAAAAAGGACATGTATAGGAAGTGGAAGGAAGGACACGCTACAAGGGAAGAGAACAGGCAGGTAGCACAGAACTGCAGGAATAGTGTCAGGAAGGCTAAAGCTGAGAATGAGCTAAGGTTAGCGAGGGATGCTAAAAACAACAAGAAAGCTTTCTTCAGATACATGCATAGTAAAAGATAGAGGAAAGAAATGGTGGTTCAACTACACAATGAGGATGGCAAATTGATAACAGAAGACAAGGAAAAGGCAGAAGTGTTCAATTCCTACTTCGGCTCGGTCTTCTCCCAAAAGAGGGTCTATGACCCCCCTGGCAAACCTGAAGAGCAGATTGAAGGGGCAGGATTGCAGCTTGAGATTGACAAGCAAATGAAATTCAAAGTGACCTCGATAGGCTGGAGCGCTGGGCCGAAAACAACAGAATGAAATTTAATAGGGATAAATGCCAAGTGCTGCACCTAGGGAGAGGAAACCAAATGCACAGTTACAGAATGGGGGACACTTGGCTCAACAATACTACAAGTGAGAAGGATCTTGGAATTGTGTTAGATCACAAACTAAATATGAGCCAGCAATGTGATGTGGCTGCAAAGAAGGCAAATGCAATTTTGGGCTGCATTAATAGAAGTATAGCTTCCAAATCGCGGGAAGTGATAATTCCCCTTTACTCAGCACTGGTTAGGCCTCATCTTGAGTACTGCGTCCAGTTCTGGGCACCACACTTTAAGAAGGACATAGGCAAACTGGAGAGGGTTCAGAGGAGGGCAACAAGGATGATAAAGGGACTGGAAACAAAGCCCTATGAGGAGAGACTGAAAGAACTGGGCATGTTTAGCCTTCAGAAGAGGAGACTGAGGGGAGATATGATCGCACTCTTCCAGTACTTGAAGGGATATCACACAGAGGAGGGCCAGGATTTATTTATTTATTTATTTATTTAATACATTTTTATACCGCCCAATAGCCAAAGCTCTCTGGGCGGTTTACAACAGTTAAAATCATAAAATACAATATAAAATATAAAATTTAAAAACACAGATTAAAAACAAACAGCAGAGCTAGCAGCAGCAATTACAATAACGGAATTAAAAACAATTACAAGATTAAAATGATTAAAATGCCTGGGAGAACAGAATACAAAGTAGGCGCCAGGCGAACCTCTTTGGGGAGCTCATTCCATAACGGGGGTGCCACAGCAGAAAAGGCCCTCCTCCTGGTAGCCACCTGCCTCACTTCCTTTGGCAGGGGCTCTCGGAGAAGGACCGCTGAGGAAGATCTTAGTGTCTGGGCAGGTACATATGGGAGGAGACGATCCTTCAGATACCCTGGCCCCAAGCCGTTTAGGGCTTTAAATGTTAGCACCAGCACTTTCAATCGGGCCCGGAAACAGACTGGCAGCCAGTGCAGATGAGAAAGCACTGGCATAATATGTTCTCGTCGGCCAGTCCCAGTTAATAATCTTGCTGCCCTATTTTGGATCAGCTGAAGTTTCCGGACCGTTTTCAAAGGCAGCCCCACGTATAACGCATTGCAGTAATCCAAACGAGAGGTTACCAGAGCATGGATAACTGTAGCTAGGCTATCTCTGTCCAGATAAGGACGTAGTTGGTATATCAGCCTAAGCTGATAAATGGTGCTCCGTGCCACCGAGTTGACCTGTGCCTCAAGTGACAGTTGGGGATCCAAGAGCACCCCCAAACTACGAACCTGATCCTTCAGGGGAAGTGCAACCCCATCCAGAACTGGTTGAATATCACTTAGCCGGGCAGACGAACCACCCACTAACAGTACCTCCGTCTTATCTGGATTGAGTCTCAGTTTATTAGCCCTCATCCAGTCCATTACTGTGTCCAGGCACTGATTCAGAACAGCCACTGCCTCACCTGGATTTGATGGAAAGGAGAGATAGAGCTGGGTGTCATCTGCATATTGATGACACCTCAGCCCACACCTCCGGATAACCTCTCCCAGTGGTTTCATGTAGATGTTAAACAGCATAGGTGATAAAATAGAGCCCTGTGGCACCCCATGGCATAACTGCCAAGGGACAGAGCAGTAATCCCCCCAGCACAACCTTCTGGAATCGGCCGCCCAAGTAGGATCGGAACCACTGGAGTGCAGTGCCTCCAACTCCCAACCCAGACAACCTATCCAGAAGGATACCACGGTCGATGGTATCGAAAGCCGCTGAGAGGTCCAAGAGAATCAACAGGGTCGCACTCCCCCTGTCCCTCTCCCGGCAGAGGTCATCCCACAGGGCGACCAAGGCAGTTTCCGTTCCAAAACCAGGCCTGAATCCAGATTGAAATGGATCTAGATAGTCCGTTTCATCCAAGAGTGCTTGGAGTTGACCAGCAACCACCTGCTCAAACACCTTGCCCAGGAATGGGATATTAGCTACCGGCCTATAGTTATTAACATCATCCGGGTCCAGGTTAGGCTTTTTGAGGAGTGGCCTAATCACCGCCTCTTTCAAAGAGGCCCGGCACCACTCCCTCTCTCAAGGAGGCATTTACAACCTCCTGGACCCAGCCGGCTATCCCCTCCGTATTTGATGTAATAAGCCATGATGGGCAAGGGTCAAGCACACAGGTGGTAGACCGGACTTGGCCAAGCACCTTGTCTGCATCCTCGGGCCTCAATAACTGAAATTCATCCAATAAAACCGGACCAGACGGTGCTCTGGACACCTCTACTAAAGGAGCTGCACTAACTGTGGTGTCCAATTCATGATGGAACAACTATCAGGTGGATCCACAATTGGCTACAGAATCGGACTCAAAGAGTGCTTATCAATGGTTCCTTCTCAAACTGGGGAGAGGTAACGAGCGGGGTACCACAGGGCTCGGTCCTGGGCCCGGTGCTCTTCAACATTTTTATTAATGACTTGGATGAGGAGGTACAGGGAATGCTTATCAAATTTGCAGATGACACAAAGTTGGGTGGAACAGCTAATACTCTGGAAGACAGAAACAATATTCAAAGTGACCTCGATAGGCTGGAGCGCTGGGCCGAAAACAACAGAATGAAATTTAACAGGGATAAATGCCAAGTGCTGCACCTAGGGAGAGGAAACCAAATGCAGAGTTACAGAATGGGGGACACTTGGCTCAACAATACTACAAGTGAGAAGGATCTTGGAATTGTGGTAGATCACAAACTGAATATGAGCCAGCAATGCGACGTGGCTGCAAAGAAGGCAAATGCAATTTTGGGCTGTATTAATAGAAGTATAGCTTCCAAATCGCGGGAAGTGATAATTCCCCTTTACTCGGCACTGGTTAGGCCTCATCTTGAGTACTGTGTCCAGTTCTGGGCACCTCATTTTAACAAGGACATAGACAAACTGGAGAGGGTTCAGAGGAGGGCAACAAGGATGATAAAGGGACTGGAAACAAGGCCCTATGAGGAGAGACTGAAAGAACTGGGCATGTTTAGCCTTCAGAAGAGGAGACTGAGGGGAGATATGATCGCACTCTTCCAGTATTTGAAGGGATGTCGCACAGAGGAGGGCAAAGATCTCTTCTCGCTCATTCCAGTTTGCAGGACACGGAATAATGGGCTCAAGTTACAGGAACCTAGATTCCACCTAAACATCAGGAAAAATTTCCTGACTGTCAGAGCAATAAGACAATGGAATCAACTACCTAGGGAGGTGGTGGGCTCTCCCAGTCTGGAGGCATTCAAGGTGCGGCTGGACAGACATCTGTCAGAGATGCTTTGACCTGTATTCCTGCATTGAGCAGGGGGTTGGACTCGATGGCCTTGTAGGCCCCTTCCAACTCTACTTTTCTATGATTCTATGATTCTATGACGAATTTGAGCGACTTTATCTTCAAAGTGCCATGCAAACTCGTCACAGCGTGCTACTGAGGGTTCCATCATTTCTCTCGCTGGCCCAGAGTGTAAAAGGCCACGGACCACTCGGAAAAGCGCCGCTGGACGGCACTGAGAAGATGCAATGGTGGTGGAAAAGAATTCTCTCTTCGCCACCATGTAGGCTCGATAATGAGCTCTAACCTGTGTTCAGTCAAATTCAGCACGAGTTCTCCACCTGCGTTCCAGCCGTCTTCCCTCTTGCTTCATTGCCCTCAGCTCTGGTGTGTACCAGGTAGCTGGCCGGGCTCTGCCCAGAGGGAGAGGGCGCTTGGGCGCGATCGTGTCCACCGCCCGGGTCATCTCTGCATTCCACAGAGCAACCTGGGCTTCAACAGTACTGCCAGCCATACCAGCAGGAAAATCCCCCAGAGCCCTCTGGAATCCATCGGAATCCATTAACCTCCGGGGGCGGACCATTTTAATAGGCCCCCCACCCTTGTGGAGGGGAAACGCTGCTGAAAGTCTAAACCTCAATAGGAAGTGATCTGACCATGACAGAGGAACAGATGTTAATTCCCCCACTTTCAGATCACCATCCTCCTGCCCAGTCGAGAAGACCAGATCAAGTGTATGTCCTCTTACATGTGTTGGGCCGATGACATGTTGGGACAGCCCCATGGTCTGCATGGCAGCCATGAAGTCCTGAGCCGCCCCGGACACAGCAGTCTCGGCATGGAAGTTGAAGTCCCCCAGAACCATCATCCTAGGGGTCCTCAACACCAACTCCGAGACCACCTCCGTCAGCTCAGGCAGGGAGTGTGCTGGGCAGTGGGGTGGGCGGTACACCAGCAGAATCCCCAGTCTGTCCCGAGTACCCAACACAAGATACAGACACTCGAGACCTGCACTCGAATGAACAGGAAGCCTAGAGAGGGAGATAGAATCCCTATAGACCACAGCAACACCCCCTCCCCAACCCTTGAGTCGATGCTGGTGCTGCACCGAGTACCCAGTAGGGCACAGCTGGGAGAGAGTAACCACCCCACCCAGGTCTCGGTAATACATACCAGGTCAGCCTCCTCATCCACAATCAAATCATGGATAAGGGAGATTTTATTTTGGACTGACCTGGCATTCAACAACAGCACCACCAGACCCGAGGGCAAACTGGTAAGGCTACCAGGAACCATCTGGTTGGGGGAAGAACCAGAAGAGGGGATAGCCGTAACGTGTCTAGCCCCCCTTCTCCTCACCTGGCTCGTTAATCCCCTAACGCCATACCTCCCCCTACCCGTGACCACAGCAATAGGGGCACCCCATCCTCCCCCTGAGTCACAAAGTACATTCCCCAGGGACATATTAAAATTATAAAAATGTAAAACAGTGTAAAACAGAGAACAGCAGCTGACCAGGAGCAAGTGGAAATCCACCCTTGCTCCTTCTTGTTCTTCCAGCTGCCGCCACCTGCTGCTGTCAATTGCTGCTGCTGCTTGCCATATACAAAGCTCTTCTCGATCATCCCAGTTTGCAGGACACGGAATAATGGGCTCCGGTTACAGGAACCCAGATTCCACCTAAACATCAGGAAAAATTTCCTGACTGTCAGAGCAATAAGACAATGGAATCAACTACCTAGGGAGGTCGTGGGCTCTCCCACTCTGGAGGCATTCAAGGTGCAGCTCGACAGACATCTGTCAGGGATGCTTTGACCTGGATTCCTGCATTGAGCAGGGGGTTGGACTCGATGGCCTTGTAGGCCCCTTCCAACTCTACTTTTCTATGATTCTATGATTGTGAAATTAAACATATTAGAAACATGCGCTTTCTCTTTTCTTTCTTTTCCATTAAACCAGACTGAGCCACAGCAACGCGTGGCCGGGTACAGCTAGTACCCAATAAAAACATTTCTGGTTTCAGCTTAATATTCACTTTTAAAATCTTTTGTATCCATTTATGTATTTGTACCCAATATGTTTTCACTTTTTTACATGTCCACCAAACATGATAAAATGTTCCTTCATGATTTTGACATTTCCAACATACATTTGACACATTTTTATACATCTTAGCCAATTTCACAGGTTTTAGGTACCAAGGATACATCATCTTGTAAAAATTCTCTCTAAGATCAGAACACAGTGTAAATTAGATACCTTAAGTCCACATGCGTTCCCATTGTTCCATCATTATATTATATCCAAAATTCCTTGCCCATTTAACCATGCAGTCCTTAACTTGTTCTTCTTCTGCCCCAAACTTCAACAGAAATTTATACATTTTTGCAATTACATGGTCATCACCTGGATCTCCCAGTCCAGCACTCTAACCACTATGCCACACTGCCTCTCGTAGTTCGGAAAGACAAACAACGCGAGGGAGGACAGAGTAACATGTGCTACTCACTGTTGAAGCAAAGATCTCCCAAACACTGAAGGCCTTTGCCTCTAGCGTCATTACTTATTCCTCTTCCCATTCCATGTCTTGGGTCCTCACTGCTCTTTCAGGAGCAGGGCCTGTTTGCAAAATTGGTCGCTGATTTCCCCGAGGCAGAGAAGGTTCCATCGGGCAGCAGGCAGAGCCCAGCACGGAGGGGGATCGTGCAGGAGGGTGACGGAAGAGCCACTTTGCAGGGTAAGGACTAACGGGGCATATTTGGGGGGTTGAGTGGGGGTGGGGAGTGACACTTAACTTCATCCTTTTCCACAGTTCAGTAATGTTTTTACTGTCTACATCTGCAGTTGTTATGTATGGAAACCAGTAGTGTGATTTCTGGTCAAGAATCCAAATGGGGAGAGAGGTGTTTTCACACAACTGAAATAATAATATTTAAAAACACAGCCATTTAATGCCTCGTGTACTTAGATATGCATCATTTAATCTCCGAGACCAAGCATGTGCTCCTGCTTTCACACCACTTTTGTCTCCCACAGGTGATAGGATGATGCCAGCAAGAGGTACCCCATCACCTCTTCGTTATGATGGAGGGGAAACAGCTGCTGTGGAACCAGATCAGGTAGGGGGAAGGATCCCTGTTGCACCGCCCAGGGGCGGCCTGGCTACCTCTGTCCTCTGCTCACCTCCTGGGCCTGAACAAATCTCTCCCCTTCCTTCTCTTTGCTTCTGTCAAAGCAGCCCACTTCGATAGATGCTGAGAATAATAACCACTCGCCTCACTTTGACCAGTGTTTATATTTTGTTCATCTGTAATCTTCATGGAATCGATGAGGAGGAAATGATTCCTTTTCCTTTCAGGGTTTAGTGACCTTTGAAGAGGTGGCCGTGTCTTTCACCGAAGTGGAATGGGCTCTCCTGGATCCGGACCAGAAATCTCTGTATAGGGCAGTCATGGAGGAGACTTCTTGGATTGTGGCCTTTCTAGGTAAGGCTCTGTTCTTTCCCTGGTTGGTAATAATGACTGGGTTCGCCTGATTGGGTGTGTCGTCCGAACCCAGGTTGCCTTGTCATCCAAAACCAGCAAGGTGGGTGGCAGGGGTGGCTCCCAATCCACTTTGCATCGCATGGCTTGTTCTAGGTTTCTGGGGTGGTTTGGAAACCAGACCTGCTGCCCAGCCTCAATGGGACTGACCGATCCTAGAGTGAGAGGTCAACTGAAAGGGGAGGATCCACTAAGAACCCGCAGACGCTCTAAGCGGTTGGCTCTGAAACAACAGGACACGCCCGAAAGGGGTTTTTTTTTTGACATTGGAGTTTGGAAGGGAGGAATGACCCTCAGTCCGGAGTCAGCTTCTTTCCACGAGGCCACATTTCCTTAATGATCTGATAACAGAGCTGGTCTCTTTCCTGATTGGTTTCTCCATGCTTAACTTCTCTAAATCTGGCCTTGCTGGTTTGCAATACCAGAAAAAACCTCCTGGCTAGAATATCAGTGTCTGAGTCTGCCTTCAAAAGGAGAGAGGGAGAGACGGCCCTGACAAGGGGTGTGGGGGTGATGAAATCCCAAGCTGCATTAAATGAATATTGAAATCCCACCGGTCCTGGGTGGACCAGGGCACGGCACACACGGCCACCTCCATCTGGCGGGGGAGTGTGGTGGTGTCAGGTATATGGGTGGAGTCCATGTTTTCTGTCGAGAGCCCACTGCTGTGTAGGCAAGCATGAAACAAGGAAATTGCCCTGTGGGATTCCAGACAGAATGTGTTAGACTTCGCTGATCCCAGTGATTCTGGTCTGAAAAGGGTGACAGATGCTGCTGGGATTCTGCTGCCCATGTCCACCCTACTCACTGTGTCCAGCTGTGCTCAGATCCCCCTCCCCCACCTTGCAACTGGTGCAGAAAGAACCACGCCAGCTGATCCTCTGAGGTCATAAGCACGACCTTGGAGAAAGGGGTTGGGGGGAGGAGACAAGCGCCGCCAAGATGTGAGGGATCCTGGCGGCACCTCAGCCTGCTACCCTCCCTGTCCCAAGTGCCACAATTAGGCAGCCAAAATCAGTTATCTAGCGAGAACAGAAAGAGCGTGGAGGTGACTTTTGCCCACGCGCACACCCACTCTGCCTAGGATGCCCCTAATCCTCCCAAGTATGCAGGGCTGCAGGCTTCCCTATTGAATTGCGCCCTAGATTGGCTCACGTTAACCCCCAGTTTCTTCCCTGTTTTCCTGGCTGTTTTCCCGTCCCCCCTCCTGGCATGAATCTGTTTCTGTCTCCCAGGCTGCTGGGCCCAGTGTTCCAGATGCTCTTGGCTAGCAGTGGACTCTGAAAGTTCAATAGCCCAATTGATGTCTAATCTTGTTTCCCAGTCCTTAAATGCCTACCTAGTGCCTAGATTCATCCATCTATCTATTCATTTCTTATTACATTTATATCCTGCTCTTTTCCTCTTGCTAGGAACCCGAAGTAGCTTACATGGCCTTCTTCCTCTCCATTTTCTCCTCACAACAACCCTGTGAGGTAGGCTAAGCTGAATAATTGGCCCAAAGTCATGCAGTGAGCTTCATGGCCGAGTGGGGACTCGAACCCAGATCTCCCAAATCCCAGTCCAACACTCTCACTGCTACACTGCACTGGCTCTCAATAAGCTTCATGTAGGAACCTATGAGCTTCATGTCTGCATGGATGCTGAACTCACGTTTCCCTGGTCCCAATCCATTGTTCCACGCCTTACCTGCTGCCATTTAATGCCAGTCAAGAGAGGTTGAGGAATATGTGGCGAGATCTGCCTCCACAGTCCAGGTCTTTCCAGGTCTTCCCTTTATCAAAACTGCTCACTGAGGATGTTCAGTGATTTGAGGTTCCATTTCTGAATTTTACCAGTTTCCTATCTGCATTGCAGGAGGTGATGAATGGGAAGCCAAGACTGAGGGAGACCCAGGTGAGGAGCCTCCAGAAAGTGACGGATACAGAGAGACGGAACAGGAGAGAATACAAACTGCAGCAAATCAGAACCTGAGGGATAAATCCTCCGCTTTTCAAGGCAGTGCCTACTATGAAACCACCGTCCAAGAAAAAATAGACGAAAGAATGGAAACAACTCAGTGCGATGTGCGTAAGACAAGCTTTGATTCACAGTCGAGCCTTAAAGGTCATTGTAAAATCCAGATGGGGGGCAAATTGTTTAAATGCTTGGAGTGTGGAAAGAGCTTCAGCAACAGCACACACCTCACTACTCATCAAGGAATTCACACAGGAGAGAGACCATATGAATGTTCTGTGTGTGGAAAGAGCTTCAGTCAAAGCACAAGCCTCACTTCTCATCAAAGAATTCACACGGGAAAAACCATATAAATGCTCTGAGTGTGGAAAGAGCTTCAGGAAGAGCGCACACCTCACTTATCAAAGAATTCACACAGGAGAGAGACCGTATGAATGTTCTGAGTGTGGAAAGAGCTTCAGCAAGAGCACACACCTCACTTGTCATCAAAGAATTCACACAGGAGAGAGACAGTATGAATGTTCTGAGTGTGGAAAGAGCTTCAACAAGAGCACACACCTCACTTCTCATAAAAGAATTCACACAGGGGAGAGACCATATGAATGTTCTGAGTGTGGAAAGAGCTTCAGTCAAAGCACAAGCCTCACTTCTCATCAAAGAATTCACACAGGAGAAAAACCATATAAATGCTCTGAGTGTGGAAAGAGCTTCAGTCAGAACTCAAACCTCACTTCTCATAAAAGAATTCACACCGGGGAGAGACCATATGAATGTTCTGAGTGTGGAAAGAGCTTCAGCAAGAGCACACACCTCACTTGTCATCAAAGAATTCACACAGGAGAGAGTATGAATGTTCTGAGTGTGGAAAGAGCTTCAGCAAGAACACAAGCCTCACTTCTCATCAAAGAATTCACACAGGAGAGAGACCATATAAATGCTCTGAGTGTGGAAAGAGCTTCAACAAGAGCACACACCTCACTTCTCATAAAAGAATTCACACAGGGGAGAGACCATATGAATGTTCTGAGTGTGGAAAGAGCTTCAGTCACAGCACAAGCCTCATCAAAGAATTCACACAGGAGAGAGACCATATGAATTTTCTGACTGTAGAAAGAGCTTCCATAACAGCTCACACCTCACTTCTCATCAAATATTTCACACAAGAGAGAGACCGTATGAATGGTCTGAGTGTGGAAAGAGCTTCTGGAAGAGCGCACACCTCACTTCTCATCAAAGAATTCACATAAGAGAAACGATATAAATATTCTGATTGTGGAAAGAGCTTCCGTGGGAGCACAAGCCTCACTTCTCATCAAAGAACCCACACAGGGGAGAGACCATATAAATGTTCTGAGAGTGGAAAGAGATTCAGTATGAGCAACAACATCAAAAAACATCAAAGATTTCACAACCATAGAAATATGCACTGTGTGGAAAGAGCTTCAATTCAAGCACAAATCTCAGTAGACATCACAGAACTCAGAGGATTTCATAGATTTCATAGATCATAGAGTTGGAAGGAGCCTACAAGGCTATCGAGTCCAACCCCCTGCTCAATGCAGGAAACTAGAGGAGGGGTCTCCCATCCAAGTAATAACCAGGCCTGACCCTGCTTAGCTTTCCACACTCAGACAAGCTGATCCAGCGTGAGCCAGAAACCATATAAATGCTTGGAGTGAGAAAAAAGCTTAAGTGTAAAGAAATGACGGCCTCACGCACTCTCTCTCAGTCTCCAGACAGCTTTAAAACGTTAAATGTTGATGTTTTAGGTTGTTGATATTTTTGTTTTAGTGTTGCTTTGTTTTGTAAACCGCCCAGGGAGCCTTTTGGCTGATGGGCAAATAAATATATTAAATAAATAATAAATAAAACAATAAGACAAAGTCGTGGGAGTTTAAAATAGCTGTCAAAATGCTGGGCAGGCTTAGTTTAAAAAGGGATAGATAAATATTTAAAAACATTTAAGTCGAATGGCGGTGTCTGCGCATAGTGGTTTTTGCTCCTGTTGAAAGCTGAAGAGGAATGTGACTGCTCCTCTGCCATGTGACAGCGCCCCTGATTGGATGGGTGAGTGGGTGAACTGGCCCTCAGTTGAACGAGGCACCCAGGACTTTGGTAACGGGAGCCACATGCCTTACCTCCCAGTAGCTCACTGCTGCTGGCATGATTTCTGTTGCACTTAGGTGTCCCTGCTGTGGATGGCCACAGGGTGCCATGCCTAGGGATCCACGGATGTTGTGAAATCCATTCCATCTACATTTCAAAGATTGTCAGGTGCCTTTTGTTATGTTGTCTGCTCATTGACAAAATCGGATTTTTCGCACTCCCAATAATGCATAAATCCCCCCCAAATACACAAATCCCCCCCGCTGTTCATTTTTTTATGCTTTAGCATATGGGGGGATGTACATTTTTTATTGTGGTTTTTTTAATTTTTCATGATTTTTTACAACTAAATTTGATAAATTATGGGAATAATAATAATAATGATAATAATAAATGGTCCGTGAGTCCACAGAATCTGCGACACTTTGGAAAAGACAGTCTGCTGCAGAATATACAGGTCAGACTCTTAGAAATTCGAAGAAATTGGATCTGCCCCCTTGAGAGATGGAGGGTTCTGCTCCTGATTTGGAGGTGGATGTCACTCTACTGCCTAGCCCCCAGTCCTGCCGGCAGAAGGCTACTATCGATGGCTACTAGTCCTGATGGCTCTGCTGCCTCCAGTATCAGAGGCACTATACCGATGTACACCAGTTGCTGGGGAACATGGGCGGGAGGGTGCTGTTGCACTCCTGTCCTGCTTGTGGGATCCCGTGGGCAGCTGGTCGAGCACTGTGTGAACAGAATGTTGGACTAGAGACCTTTGGTCTGATCCAGCATCAGGGCTCTCCTGATGTTCTTATCTAAAGATACAGGCAAAGATAGTGGCCAGGCAATTAAGTGCCTGCTTACAAAAGAGTAAAGGGCAACTCATTTGCTACACTCTCCACATGAGGAAGACCTCTTCCAGAGTACCTCTGATGCTCTGCAGCTGAGCCCTGGGTGGGTCTCAAGGAGCTCGGGTATAAGAGCCTCAGTCTTGTACAGAGTAGCTGAAACATCTGTGTACCAGCTCGCTGCCCAGTTCTGTTCACTGGAAACCCCGCCCCTGTGCTTGGGCCCTCTTCAGACTTCGCCTGTGGAATTGAGCCTGCCTGGTTCCTTTGTTGTCTGCTTGGACTCTGCCTGCCCAGACTGGGACTGCCTTCTGGCCTCACCTTCGCTGGTGGCTGCCTTTTTAGCCCTGCCTGGAATGGGACAGGGTGGTATTGCAGCCCACCGCCACTCACCTTCACAGAACGTACACACACCCCCAGTCGAATTCTGTGCACATCCCTAGGCCTGCCACCATCCCCCCCCCCCCCCATGTGGAATCTGATGCAACTTTGGTAAAACACCTCTATGAATCTATAAAGGAAGCCAGAAACTTTGTACTAGGAATCCTAACACTTCGACAAAGTGTTTTGCACACCCCTCCAAGAGATTTCGGGCACAATCCTATGCAGCGTGTTTAGACGGAAGGAAAGTCCTATAACTCCCAGCATACCCAAATGCTGCCTGGGGCATGCTGGGAGTTCTAAGACTTTTTCTGTCTAAACATGCCTAGGATTGTGCCCTTATTTATATAAAAAATCAATAAATGTATATGGAGCTGATTTTCACGAGACCATCCCTTCCCAACCTGCTGCCCTCCAGATGTTTAGGACTACAACTCCCAGCATTCCTGGCTTTGGAAGTCCAAAATGTCAAGAGGGCTGCAGTTTGGAGAAGGCTGCTCCAGACAATATCAAACGCCACAGTCCTCTGAATTCAGGAAGAGGTGGTTGCGTTGTTCTGCCACCCACTTCTTCCTCACAGCCGCAAAGGGACATTTTCCACCTTGCCAAACAGATGACAAATGTACTCCTAATGGCCCTTTGCCCTGAGCCTTTACAAGACCCTTTTATCCAAAGCCTCCTGATCCTGGAAACTGTTTCGCCCCCACCTCGTCTACAGCTGCAATAAAGTGAGGGGAAAGCGGGGTGTGTGTTTGTGCCTCTGATGCGAAGAGAGCCCTTTAAGAAAGTTCAGTCAGGCAAGTTCATCAAAGCTTAAAAAGTTCCGTGGAGGAAGGGATGGAGAGAGCAGGGGGGGGGGGGGATTACACCCATCGAGTGGCAAAAAAGTTTGCAGCCCGCGGTGATTGGCTGGCGAGTTCCCCTGGCGACGATGCAGGCCTGAGGCTTGCCAGGAGGGAGATTGGGACGTCTTTGGGGTTTTGCCTTTCTCGCCTACATTGGGTGCCTGGAGGCGTCAAGGTAAGGCGATGATGGTAAAGCCCTCCAGCTCCACATGGAGGGCAACTGGCCGGGGGCGGACCAACCTGCCTCCGGTGCAGTGCGGATGTATTCGCCCAAATATTGGTTTTTTCCCGGCCAATGGCCGGCCTAGGTTAGTACCGCACTTCGCCCTTCACAGATCTTCAATTCAATAAATGTGGCCCTGATTTGAAACCATATACTCTGTGTCTGACTCTTCTTTATCTCACCCATACACTCGCAACAGACTTCCACTGGCCCCTCATCTGGGGCTGGGGAGAAGATTTGCGAGTGGGGGAGGAAAGGGGAGTCAGGTAACAGGTCAGGTTGGTCACAGATACTGAGCAAATGGCTCAACTAGGGCGGGGACACAGGAAAGGGCTTATCTAGGCACCTGGGTTCCCGCCCATGGCCTCTTTTGCGGGCTTTGTCTTTGCTTACATTGTGCAGCCATGTTTGGCAAGATCCTGGGCAGAATGTGAGATGGCAGTTTGAAACCTGAAGGGGTGCCAGGACCCCACCCCCTCCTGTTTTCCTTGAGCAATGGAGGAAAGGCCATCAAAGAGGAGTAGATGTGTCTTGCTCTGTGGGGTGAAGGAGCTGACACTGCCAATTAGATCATTAGGAGGCGTGTTCTTGCAGCCCCCACCCTTGCTTTTAAGCAGATGCTCAGACTGGGAGACTTCGCTGGATACATCATCTTTAATGTCCATCTTTTATCGCATTGACTCCTGTAGTCTAGATGGTTCCCCAAGTTACCAGGGTTGCAAGCGATAGGGCTAATCGCAATGGGTTGCATCCTGCTCCCTTGTGTCCTCCCTATTGTGGTCCGGACAATCCAAAATAGCCTGAGCCTATTGGCAGAGATTACAGTAGCACAATGGCACCATCGAAGAGTTCAACGTTGGACTAAATCTCTGCATGTGTGGATTTACTGAGGTCTTTTTCTAGAAACCTTGTTTTCGATTGCCCGAGATGGTTTATGCCAGGAATCATTTGATCCCCTTGCCCTGTATTCTGAACCGTAGAGAGTGCAACAGGGAAACCAAGTTGTCTTGATCTCTGGCACCGTTATAGTTATTATTAGCATGTTATTGTTCTTTGAATTAAACATTGAGCTTGTAGCTAATTGCCATCAGCTATATGATTTCTGGAGAATTACAACCATTAAGCTTTTGCCATGAGAGCTAAGAAGTCCTTACTGGGTGGGGCTGGTCCTCCAGGCCTCCCTGGCTGTTTCCAGGGCTGGTGCTGGCCCTCTTCTGCAGCAGTATTTGCACCCTGGAGGAGGTTAGATGCCAGTACTTCCGGCCAGGAGCATATTATTCCTCCTGCTGCTCATTATGGTTTATTATGAGTCAAGAACAAACCCCGGTTTAAAAGCTGGCTTAAAAGCTACCCCTCGCCTGATCTGTCTGCCCTTTGGCATGACGGGAGGGGCAGATGGGCAGTGTGCGTGAGCATGCAGTTCAATCACATTGTGGCTTCTGGCTTCTGATGTGTGAAAGCAGCCACTGTGTTCCCTGTTTTCTGAGAAAGATGGGCAAATACTTGACTTCCAGATTTTGTTTCGACTAATGGAAGTGTCCTCCTAGCTTACATGTGTACCAAAATGACTACTTTCTGGGTCAGGGGTGGCCAGACTTCAGGCTTGTGGATCTACTTTCTTTGTTAATAGAACCCCAAGATCCACTTGCACGAGCTTGGTGCAAAAGATATGCACTTAGAATGAAAGAATTCCGAGCCCTGTGCTAAGAGCACCAAAGCACCAGTGGAACTCGCAGTCCTTCATTTAAAACATAAAATAAAAAAATCACTCCTGGTTTGCCCCAAACTTTCTTCATTTTTCAGCAAGGAAATTGGTTGTAGCGGGCTGGGTGGGTGTCATTTTGTTGCTGCTATTGTTAAAGCAGCAAGTAGACTCTGACTAGATCCTGATTTGCCTTCTGTCCACACTTTTTCAGGCAGAAGTACCCTACCAATGGTGGCTCTCCCCACTCCCTCCAGTGGGCCCATCCTCTCTGGAAATACGAAACACAGGCAGTCCCCAGGTTACGAACGACCTCCATTCATAAGTCTGTCTTTAAGTCGAATGTGTACATAAGTCGGAACAGAAGACACGCAATGTTTGCAAAGTGTCGCAAAGTATAGTGCATGCATTTGTAAGTACGAACCATTGCATTTAACTCAGATTTTTACGTATATGGCGGTCTGTTCTTAAGTGTGAGTTGTCCGTAAGTAGGGACGTTCGTAACCCAGAGACTGCCTGTACAGTCCTATGTCATAGGACAGGTGTAACATGGGATAGTCCCATGGGCGCAAACCCATCAGCATCCTTGCTGTGCATTCTGGACCAATTGCAGCTTCTGAAGCCTCTTCAAAGGTCATCATCATCAGGCGATCACTCGTGACCGAGTAAGATTGTCTTCCGGGATAAAATGAGGAAATTCTAAAGAAGATTGTGTAGACTCTAGCGATGGGTCCGTAAGTGACTGTGGAGGCCAATTCTAGATCCACACAGCTTCCCACAGTGAGGACACAGGTTACCAGATAGAAGATGGTCCTGTAAAGGATTCATTTGACGTGCTTTTCGCTTAGCACGTTTCTCCCTTTCACCTTGCACTCGGGCTTCTTCAAAGTCCATGGAACCTTTGTGAAAGGCCAACCTCCATTTAGATCGTTCATGGGCCAGAGCTTCCCAGTTTTCGATGTTTATATTGCATTTTTTTAGATTAGCCTTATGAACATCTTTAAACCTCTTATATTGACCACCGATATTCCGCTTTCCATCCTTGAGTTGGGAGTAAAGTAACTGCTTTGGGAGACGGCAGTCAGGCATTCGAACAACATGACCGGTCCACTGAAGTTGGCGTTGAAGGATCATTTTTTCAATGCTAGTAGTCTTTGCTTCTTCCAGTACACTGACATTTGTTCGCCTATCTTCCCAAGTGATTTGCAGGATTTTCCGGAGGCAACGTTGATGAAACCTTTCAAGGAGGTGGAAGTGACGTTTATAGATAGTCCATGTTTCGCAGGCATACAATAAAGTTGGTAATACAATGGCTTCATAAACCAGTGTTTTGGTCTTCTTACAGATATCCCGATCCTCGAACACTCTATGTTTCAGTCGAGAAAATGCGGCACTTGCGGAGCTCAGACGATGCTGGATTTCACTGTCGATGTTAGCTGTAACAGAAAGATAGCTGCCAAGATAGAGAAAATGATCGACATTTTCCAGTATTGTTCCGCCAAGCTGGATAGATGGCATCACCAAAGGATTGGCTTGCACTTGCTGATGAAGCACTTTGGTTTTTTTGATGTTAAGTGAGAGACCAAGTTTTTCGTATGCTTCTGCAAAAGCGTTTAGGATAGTTTGGAGATCATCCTCTGAATGTGCGGAGACCACATTATCATCAGCATACTGAAGTTCCACAACGGAGGTTGTAATTACCTTACTTTTTGCTTTCAGCCTTTGCTTTCAGCTGAGATTAAAAAGCTTTCCATCTGTTCGATATATAATTCCCACCCCGGTGGGAAGTTTCCCCTTGACAAGATGTAAAACCATGGCGATGAAAATGGCAAATAATGTTGGGGCGATAACACATCCCTGTTTAACACCTGATCCCACTTTAAATGGAGCACCATGAGAGCCGTTGTTGTCCAAAACCGTTGCCGTCATGTTGTCATGGAGAAGTCGCAAGATATTCACAAATTTATTGGGGCATCCAATTTTCATAAGGATAGTCCAGAGAGCTGTACGGTCTACAGTATCAAAGGCCTTAGCCAAATCGATAAATGCCATATAAAGGGGTTGATTTTGCTCCCGGCATTTTTCTTGGAGCTGACGTGCAGTAAAAATCATGTCTACTGTCCCTCTAGAGGGGCGGAAACCATATTGAGTTTCAGGGAGGATCTCTTCTGAAATAGATAGAAGACGGTTTGCGAGAATCCTAGCAAATATTTTACCTGCGGTTGCTAAGAGAGAAATGCCCCGATAGTTTCCACAGTCTGTTCTATCACCCTTCTTAAAGAGGTAACCCCACACAGATTGCATTACAGTAATCTAATCCTGCTGCTGTAACTTAAGCATGTGTTACCAGAGCCGGGTCTGACCTCCTCAGGACCGGGCACGGCTGGCACACCAGCCTAAGCTGGACAAAGGCACTCCTGGCGACTGCTGCGGCCACCTGGTCATCCAGGTGTGAAGCTGAATCCAGGAGCACCCCCAGCCTGCAACACTGATTCCTCAAGGGGAGCACAACCCCATTCAAAACAGGTTGAATCCCTACTCCAACCCGTCTCCTTTCTGACCAGGAGCGCATCTGTCTTGTCTGGACTGCAATCCAGATCAAGCCTGTCTAATGTAATGCGGGTGGGGGGCTCACCCTCTCCCCTCACGAGGTTTCCCAATGAAAACCCCCCCTGCCGCAGGGCTGCTGCTTGCCCCAGCAGGAGAAACAGAGGCCCACCTCGTCATGACTACCCTGGCCCAAAGCCAGCCCCTCTCGATCTGCCAGTGGGCGGGGTGGTGGTATCAATGGCCCTGGAGAGACATCCTGAGAGTAACACACCTCAGCTGAAGTGTCCATCAGCTCCTTTTATAAAACCCCGAGAAGCTGTGTGAGGGGCACAAGAGCAGAGGCTTGAACAGCGGGGGGCGCTGGGCACTGCCCAGGGGGGAGCCACTCCCAGCCACAGGCAACAGAGCTGGCTGCAGTGGTCATGAGGGCCATGGCTAACAAAGGGTTGGGCTTCAGGAAGACTACCCCACCCCAGAATCCCCGAGGTAGAAATGCATGGTCAGCTCACAGCTTCCTTTCCCCGGTGGTCCCAGGGTGGGGCAGTCTATACCGTTGGGATGTAGAAAAGCCCTTCATCCTCAGCCTGGGCTTATGTTCTCTCATGTGCTAGACCAGTGCTTCTCAATTATTTTCTGTCATGCCCCCCCTAGGAAGAAGAAAACATTTCGCGCCCCCCCCCCGCGCGACTGTAAAGCAGTGATGGCAAACCTTTTTGAGCCCGAGTGCCCAAACTGCAACACAAAACCAACTTATTTATTTCAAAGTGCCAACACTGCAATTAAACCTGAATACTGGGGTTTTAGTTTAGTAAAAACAACTCATACAGTTGTCTGAACTAATTAACATATTTTGTCTTAAAAGAAAAACACAATAACAGGGCTTTCAATGATACATTTTTTAATGAAAAAAACATCAACTCAATTTTTTTAAATAGTACTACATTGTACACATAGCCTGAAGGTAATTTAGGGGGAAAGAGGGGGGGATTGTGAAGAAGCCAGGGAGAATGTGGGGAAAGGAGGAGGAGGTGCTGGCTAGGAGGGAATGAGGCGGCTGGGGGGCAAGAATGAGGCGGCTCCATGGGAACGCACGGGCAGGGATGTAATACGAGCCTTACCTGGGCTCTTCCGATCGTTCCTGCGGCGGCCCGATCTCACTCTTCTGAGCGGCGTGGAGCGTTCTCCGCGCCGCTCAAGCTGCTGCTGCCGCTGCCGCTGCCGCCGCCACCCGTCACTCTCCTGAGCGGCGCGGAGCATTCTCCACGCCGCTCAAGCTGCTGCTGCCGTCCGTCGTTCTTCTGAGCGGCGTGTTCTCCGCGCTGCTGAAGCCGGCTCCGCCGTCGCAGCCCGTCGCGTCATGCCCTGTGCGCTGGTTCCCCGCGCTCTGTTTTTGGCGGCGGCGGGGGGGGAACCAGGGCAGCAACAGGACTTAAACAGCCCTGTTGCCCTGGTTCCCCCCCGCCAAAAACAGAGCGCGGGGATCCAGCGCACAGGGCATGACGCGACGGGCGGCGGATCCGGCGTGCAGGACATGATGCGACGGGCAGCGGCGGGTCCAGCGCGGCCGGCATGGAGGCAGCAGGTAGGCCCGTCGTCCCCGTCCGCCGCATCACGGCCTGAGCCCTGGCGCGCAGCATGACGCTGCCTCACGCGGGCCTACCAATTGGTTTGGCCAATCAGGCGCGCCCCCCTTTACGGAGCCTCGCGCCCCCCCAGGGGGGCGCGCCCCACTATTTGAGAAACACTGTGCTAGACACAGCCTGTGGGAATCGGCCCCTGCAGAGGCATCTCAAAGGGACACGGGAATCGATTCTGACTCAGAGGGGGAGGGGAAGTGGGGAATGAAGTGCCAAGGACAGGGGTGAGAGAGATAAGGGAGGAGGGAGTAGAAAGTCAAGGTGTTCCTGAAACCGAGGGAAACCACAGCTTTTCTGAGGAGGAGCAGCGGGGGGGGGGGGATGGGCTTGACAGATCCAAGAGTCAGGCATCAATTAAGGAGAGAACAGGGAAGTAATAAGGTGTAACCACCTTGAAGGCCTGGTTTTGAGATACTGTTTACTGGGAAGGGGAGGGCATCAGTCAATCCGAATTAGTCTGGAACAACTTTCATTCTGGTCATGTTACATGGATAAACTGATTCTACAGAATTCTAACACAGCTTTTGCTCCTAATATCTGCAAAATACTTTAATCTGTAATCTAAAACCAGCTTCCTTGTTTGCAGTTTTACATCATAAAAGTTAGCTGATTAGAACAGTTTCTTTGCTTAACTGGGGGCGGGGCAGAGGTGGCCTGGACACAACCTTCTGGAGGAGGCATCATGGACCAAATGCTATTGTGCCTAATGAATGTACGGACAGGTCTTCAGATCACTGCCTACACACTGATTCAATCAAAAGGCAAGTCCTATAAGCCGTGGAAGGTGCAAAACTTCTCAAGGAACGTTCTTTCCATGGGGAATGACCAGGGGACTGTCCTATCCAATTAGCCACTATGGAAGTTGAAACCCTACAAGTCAAAGAAGGTTGTCCAGGAGCTATGAACAGAATTCCAAATGTGCCCGTTGATCCAAAAAGGCTGAGGACCTGCACTATGATGGTCTGCTAGTGTTAGGGGACAGAGACCTAATGTAGCAGAACTGCCTTTGGCATTTGGCAACAGCAAGGCATGATCCTTGGAAGCAGTTTTCTGCACCCAGTGATCAGCTGTTGACTGTAGAAGGTGCTGAAGAAGAGTTCTCCTTGTGAGGTCAGGAACCATCACACTGAATATCTGAGTGATTTCAAAACCTCCCCTTTTTTCATGTCTTCTCAAAAGATGAGGAGTAATATACTAATACATGAGTAGTACACCGATGGATGGTCAGATTTCCTGCATTGGGAAACGTCTACTCTGCTGTTTCCAGAACTAGTACTTTAGCAAAAAGACCTGGAAAAAAGAGAATAAAATAAGAGACAAAATACTAGCGATCTGGATAAAGCCTTTAAGGAAAATATCCAGCTTTATCATATCTCTGAGGACTTTAGCCCATGAGGAATCAGTGTCATGATCAAATACATCCTCTGAAACGTCCGTTTTAAGAACAAAAATACAATTATTGTGAGGATTATGTTATTTAACATGACTGTGTCCTTGCAATTTAGAGGTTAATTAGGCTGGGAGAAAAAAATGTCCTCAAAACCAACCAGATCACACCAGGGACAAGTAGGAATCCGTACCCAGATCTCTCTCCTGTAAAAACGCTGCACACCATTCACCAAGCCAAGCTTGTTCTCTTGTGCTCTGCAGCAGGCTGGACTTGCCACTGGGGAGGAGGGTGGGAAGTTTGCCTCTCTGCCAAAAGTCAGTTTCTAATCCAGAAGGTTTTTATTTGGGAGGGTGGCTGGGGATTGCCGGGGAGTTGGACATGATTACTGGATCCTGTAATTCTAGCACTTACCGGTACTCATTTTACCCCAATCCTATCAAACTTGCGTTCTCAGGAACAAATTCTGGGTTTGAGAGCATGGCATTCTCTAGTCTAGGCTTCCTCAGCCTGGAGCCCTCCAGATGTGTTGGACTAAATTTCCCATAATCCCCCAGCCAGCTTAGCTGGGAGATGTAGTCCAAGGCATCCAGGGGGCCCAGCTTGCAGAAGGTTGCTCTAGTCCTCTCGGGGGGGGGGGAGGGCAGGGCGCTTCTCTGCTTTGCTCTGCAAACTCTCCTTTTTGGGGTGGAGGTCAACCTTAAATTTGGTCTAAAGTTCAGGAATTCTCTAGGCTCCTGAATTGCCGGAGCTGCCCTTCTCCATCCCACTCCCCACTGGGAGGGGGAAGAGCTGGACCCCACCCCACATACCATCATCATCAGGCGATCACTCGTGACCGAGTAAGATTGTCTTCCGGGATAAAAGGAGGAAATTCTAAAGAAGATTGTGTAGACTCTAGCGATGGGTCCGTAAGTGACCGTGGAGGCCAATTCTAGATCCACACAGCTTCCCACAGTGAGGACACAGGTTACCAGATGGAAGATGGTCCTGTAAAGGATTCATTTGACGTGCTTTTCGCTTAGCACGTTTCTCCCTTTCGCCTAGCACTCGAGCTTCTTCAAAGTCCATGGAACCTTTGTGAAAGGCCAACCTCCATTTAGATCGTTCATGGGCCAGAGCTTCCCAGTTTTCGATGTTTATATTGCATTTTTTTAGATTAGCCTTATGAACATCTTTAAACCTCTTATATTGACCACCGATATTCCGTTTTCCATCCTTGAGTTGGGAGTAAAGTAACTGCTTTGGGAGACGGCAGTCAGGCATTCGAACAACATGACCGGTCCACTGAAGTTGGCGTTGAAGGATCATTTTTTCAATGCTAGTAGTCTTTGCTTCTTCCAGTACACTGACATTTGTTCGCCTATCTTCCCAAGTAATTTGCAGGATTTTCCGGAGGCAACGTTGATGAAACCTTTCAAGGAGGTGGAAGTGACGTTTATAGATAGTCCATGTTTCGCAGGCATACAATAAAGTTGGTAATACAATGGCTTCATAAACCAGTGTTTTGGTCTTCTTACAAATATCCCGATCCTCGGACACTCTTATGTTTCATTCGAGAAAATGCGGCACTTGCGGAGCTCAGACGATGCTGGATTTCACTGTCGATGTTAGCTGTAACAGAAAGATAGCTGCCAAGATAGAGAAAATGATCGACATTTTCCAGTATTGTCCCGCCAAGCTGGATAGATGGCATCACCAAAGGATTGGCTTGCACTTGCTGATGAAGCACTTTGGTTTTTTTGATGTTAAGTGAGAGACCAAGTTTTTCGTATGCTTCTGCAAAAGCATTTAGGATAGTTTGGAGATCATCCTCTGAATGTGCGGAGACCACACCCTTTCCACACCTGTAAGTGGGAGTGGGGGGGCACCAGTGGCAGGTGGGGGGCTGCCACAAGGGCTGAGATCAGCAGCAGCACCCCCTTCCCTGGGCCAGCTCTGCCCGCTCAGGCCCTGCGGCGGCGGGGGTGAAAGGCGGCAACGCTGGACAGGCCCTGGCAACCCTCAGGACTCTCCTGGCATTGCTTCTGCTGCCTCCTCATCCTTATTTTTCTTAACTGCTTCTTACCAGGGACGGCTGTTGAAACCGGAGAGGAACCATTTTCCTGCAGGGGTGGGCCATTTCCTTCCGCACCAATAACTTCAAAAGAAATCCCATTCCCGCCAGAGTCCCATTAACCCATTTAAAAATCTCTCCTGGGGTTGTGACCGAGGCAGGCAAGAGGGGTGTGTGCGCATCTCCCTCCGCGCAGCCCCGCTGCGCACAAACGCGTTTCCTTGGCAGAGCAGCGGAAGGCGCAGGCGGGGCTTTCCCTGGCCCGGGCGGAGGTTGCACACAGCAAACGGGTCAGGTGACCCTTACTGGGCCAATCACAGTCGTGAAAAGCCGAGCCCGTTCTGCCGCAGGGGGTCGCCCTTGTGGAAGGCCGGCTGGCGAGGAGAGCGCAGCTCCGGCCCCGACCGCGAGGGACAGCGGAGGCGGCTGCAGAAGGTTTATTTCTTTTCTTTTTTCAGAGCGGAGCAGCGTTTGAAAAATTATTTTTATTTTATTTTTTGAAGAGAGGCTGCAAGAGCGAGCAAGCAGCGTCTTTCCCTCACAGACTGAGGCAGAGGCGTAGCGTGGGGGGTGCAGGGGGGGCCGGCCGCACCGGGCGCAACATCTGGGGGGGGCGCTCGCCTCTGCCATCATTTCCTGTAAGGGCAGCATGAAGGGAAGTCCCCATCGGAGGCGCCAGATTCTGCGCGAAAACGATCAGGAGGAAATAAAAATGTCAGGGGAGTCAAACGCTATAACAAGCGAGGAGCAATTCTCCCGATTGGACGAGCAGAGCGGCAAATGGGATTACTTAAGGAAGAGCAGGGAGAGGAGCGCACGGAAGAGAGGGCCCGCCAGACAGCGCGCCGCCCCGGGGCTCGCCGCTCCGTCACTCGCAAGCTTTTTTTATTTAGGTCAATCGGGGAGCAAATCAAAACGCAGAAAGCGAGACTATCTGGCCACAACTCCTGGAGAAAGGGGGAAGGCCAGCTTCTGGGCCTCCCATTGGTCAGCCTAGAATGAGGGAACAGAAAAGATAACCAATCACGCCCTCTGCTGTGGAAGGATGCTGATGACCAGAAATTCACAATATACACACATTCCTTTAAGCTCCTCCTTTAAATGCCTTATTTGGACCTATTCACCACCACCACCAGGCACCAGCACCACGAGTATTGGAGAGATGACTGCTATTGTAGCAAGTCTTCGCGTAGCTCCTCAGAAATTAGGTAGCATTCCTCAGACAGGCACGGCTGGCCATCCAAGTTGGAAGCCAGAAACGTGGAGCTTGCTGCGGCGTTTCAGGCTTTTCTACCTGTATGTGTATTTCACACGTGTGCCTGAAGAGGCTGGGGGGGGGGGGTTAGTGGCAATCCGGTGATGCAGAATGAATGGCCAGCGCTCCCACTGCGCCTAGGTGCTAAAAGTCTTCTCCGTCACAGCCCAGGAAGGTCTTTCCAGCAACTGGCTTTTCCACCATAATAGCTTTTCCAAAAATCTCCGCTCGCCTGTTGTGCAAGCTGAAACAGAAGACACTTGGCTGTATGCAGATCAACCCAGGAGGAATCCCTCTTTCTCTTGATGCATCTGACCAATCTCCTCCTTGCTTTTCTCCTCTGTAGAAAATACCATTGCTTGGGGGTAATTCTTCTAAATGTCCTTTTTAGGAAGTAAACTGGCAGCTCCAAATGATTAGGCAAGACTTTTAAAAATGTCTTCTTGCTGTATTTTTTTTTTTTAAGGCATTCTGATTATTTCAATAAACATTTGTTCATGTATTCTAATCTTGAAATTTATCATTTTAGCTTCTCCTTTTTAAAGGGTTTTCCAAAAGGAGTTGAAAGGATCTGTAGTTACTATTCTAACGGAGGAATCCTGCACGTGTTTACTGGGAAGTAAGTCCCATTGAATTCTGAGTAAAACTGCTGAGGGTTGTGCTTCACGACTGCGATCCTATGCATACACATAAGGCCCATTGACTCAGGGGACTTACGGTACTTCAAAGTAACCATCCAATATCTTCTCTCGTGATCCTGAAAGTATGATTTTTCAATTTTGCCTTATGAATGCTGAAGGCTCTGGAATATCCACAACAACGTGAATTTCTCTGCATCTCAGCTTTTAAGACTAATTTACCATCAGCTAATGGACAAATGGCATGTGTAATGATGCTTCCTTGAAAATAAGGAAGGAGTGGGCGTGGGAACCTTATATGTCTGTTTAAAAACAATTAAAACCTAAAGCACGGGTTATAAAATTCACATTAAGAATCTTTCTTACTATCACTGTTTCTACAGCGAGTTGTGAAAGAAGTTTCTCAAAACTTAAACTAATTAAAACATATCAGAGATCTACAATGAGCCAAGAAAGACTGAGTAATCTAGCAATACTGTCCATTGAGAGAGACTTTAATGTAGATTTCAATTCCGTTGTTGAAAAATTTGCGCTAATTAAAAGCAGGTGAATTTAAATTAATCTGTATATTATATACAGATTGATATCTTGCACTTCTATTAAAGAATTACAATTAGAGGTACAGGATTGAGGAAGTTGGCTCCATCTAGCCCAGTCTTGGATCATCTCCAGGGTATGGTTCCATTTTGATGTTTAGTTTTTGTTCTTGATATTTTTTGTCGTTTACGATGGTTGTGAGACGACATATAATAGCATGGCCCATGCTAGGTTACTACATTTGTAGATTTGTATTCATAGACCTGCTGAAAATGTGGAGAATGTGTAATGCCTTTTCGCACTCAATAAAGTGTTTGAAAATAAACTTGTATTTAGATGCATTTTATTTTAATTACATCAGTATTTTCATAACAAACAATACATGTGCTTAGGGGGTAAGGGTTTCTTTAACTAATCTAGTGGAAGAGACTCGAGTGCTAAAATCCACGGGTTAGGGGGCGCAAATTACTTGCCTTGCCCCGGGTGCTGACAACCCACGCTACGCCACTGGACTGAGGAGCCCGACAGGCAAGGGACGCGCGTTCACGGGTCGTGGGGTGGGGGGTGCCTTGGCGGTGGGGCTGCGGTGGGGCAGCTTGGAGGTGGCGTGATCTAAGCTGTGGTGGCTTGTGCGACTCAACTAGGATTTCGTTGACCCGAGGTGGGCCCGCGTGGCCTCCGGGCCTCTTCCTGTTCATCCCACAGCTTAGAGGCGGGGTCGTTTCTTACGTTTTCTCAGCAAGATCTGGGAGTTGTGGGTCATTTTTTAATTTCTTGGAGGAAGATGTGGTGGTTGTGGGCCGTGTTTTTTTAAAAAAATCTGAGCAAGACGTGGTGTGGTGTTTGTGGGGCAGTAGCATTTCCTCTGAGTAAAATGTTTGCAGGGGGCTTGGGGACTGTTACCAGACGCCTTTCCCAAGCCCACTGCAGTATCCTGCTCAGGAGACAGGCTGGGGCCCATCGAGGTTGGTGCTGGTTGCTGCAGCACCTTTTCCTTATTTATTAAAAAAAATATTTTATACTCTGGGAGGACCTGTATGGGCAGGTGCACCGTTATAGATGCTCATCTTTTTATTTTGTAAAGATTTATTTCAAACTAATTATTTACTTAATTTATTTTATTAGAGGATTGTTATCCCGCTCCTCAAATAGGCTCCTGGAGGGGCTTACATATGATCAGTAAAAGAAGACAGTCGCTGCCTGCAGGCTTACAGTCTAAAAATACACAACACACAAGGAAAAAGGAATAGGGAGGGATGGGGGGGGATAACGATGCAATCCTGTGCATATTTAGACAGAAGTAAGTGCTACAAGTCTCAGCATCTGCCAGCTGCCCATGCTGGCTGAGGAATTCTGGGAGTTGTAGGACTTATTTCTGTCTAAACCTGCATAGGACATGTGCCAGCCTTTTTCTCCTTGGGGGCTAATGAGCATGGACATGTTTTTTGCAGGTGCTGTTTTGACCAGGGAAAAGACATGGATTAACTCTGTGTCTCTCACTCACTCGCACACACTTTCCCCCATCAAATTCATGGAGGAGAAGGCTATCAATGGCTACTAGTCCAGATGGCTATATGCTATCTCCAGTATCAGAGGCAGTATGCCTATGTACTCCAGTTGCTGGGGAACATGGACAGGAGGGTGCTACCTCATAGGGTTGTTGTGAGGTTAAAGTGGAGAGGAGGAGGACCATGTGAGCCGCTTTGGGGGCCTTGCAGGAAACAAGGCAGGATATAAATATAATAAATCTATAAATAAAATTTGTTGCTGGGGGGGGGGGTTGCTTCCTAACAGCTAGAAAGATTAATCTAAATAATCTATACAGAAGCCTATGGAACCCATAACATTGTGGCCTCAATCCAAGACTCTATTTACAAAACTTTTTTGGGGAAAGATTATATCAATGCATTCTCTGATAATACAGAATTAGTATGTCTAATCTCTATTCCATAACGAGATCCTTGAACTACAGCACATTTTAAATTAAAACTATGACCAGGTAGACTTTTTTCTTTAAAAAAAAACAAAACAAAAGCATTTTAACATTAACACACACAAAAAACTGATTTAAGTAAAAAAAAAAAAAAGTCCGATTTTTATTTTCTTTAAATTGATTTTTATCCACCCTGAAACCCAGCAAGGGTTGAAACTGTCAGAGGGAGAGAGGAGGGAATTCTCACTCATTGCTGGGCAACCTCCAGAATCACCCCCCCCCCCTCAATCACAGAGGAGACTGCCCAGAGAAGCTTGGGTTCTCCGTTTGCACTCCAAGAGAAAAGGGGGGGGGGGTTGTTAAAGAGAAGAGAGAAATGGAGAAGAAGGAGAAAAGGGGGGTCATTAGAAGGAAAAGGGTGTGTCATTAACCTATGGGGGGGCTGACAAGAATAAGTTGGCTTCTGACGCTCACCCACACTGCGGCCCTCCCCAAAAAGTCACCCAGTGGGTTTCATCATGGCCTAGTGGGGACTAGAACCCAGGTCTCCGAAATCCCAGTCCAGCACTCTAACCAGTACGCCACACTAGTGTTGTTTTGGGGCCTTGGTGTTCACCAATCTTTCCTTCACGGAGATGACCTGGTTGCTAGCTGCATCCCTGGGAAAAAAGAACAAATCTTCCTGCCCTGAGAGTGTAGTAATTAACTCGCAGAACCACCTCTTGGCTTTGCAGGGAGTTCCTTTGGTCCAGTTAGAGGCTTTCTTGGAGCACTGATCCGCGATGGAGGAGAAAGACTCAGGCGGCTCTACAGCAGGATGGGGGCCTGGTACCACCACAACAGGGAGCAGTGGGGGATTCTGGGAAAGAACGATGCAGAGAATCCTGGGAGAAGAGATTATCTGCCCAGAGGTACAGAGCCAGCAGTTCCGGCAGTTCTGCTACCAAGAGGCTGAGGGGCCACGGGAGGTGTGCAGCCGACTCCACGATCTGTGCCGTCGGTGGCTGAAGCCGGAGAGGCACACAAAAACTCAGATCCTGGACCTGGTGATCCTGGAGCAATTCCTGGCTGTCCTGCCCTCGGAGCTGGGTAGCTGGGTGAGGGAATGTGGAGCGGAGACCAGTTCCCAGGCGGTGGCCCTGGCAGAAGGCTTCCTCCTGAGCCAGTCAGAGAATGAGAAGCGGGAAGAGCAGCAGGTGAGAGAGTTTTATCCTAGTATTTATTTATTTATTGTATTCAAGGAACCCAAGGCCGCTTACGTGATGCTCCTGTTCTCTCTTTTATCCTCACAACAACGCTGTGAGGTAGGTTAGGCTGAGAGTCAGTGACTGGCCCAAAATCACCCGGTGAGTTTCATGGCCGAGCGGGGACTAGAACACGGATCCCCTGAGTCCCTTTCCAACATTCTCACCATTACGCCGCACTGGCTCTCATAATTGGGATCTCCCAGTCCAGCACTCTAGCCACTATGCCGCACTACTTCTTGTAGTTCAGAAAGACAAACAACGTGAGGGAGGAGATAGTAGCATGTGCTACTCACTGTTGAAGCAGAGATCTCCCGAACACTGAAGGCCTTTGCCTCTAGTGCCATTCCTTTCCTAATCCCTCTTCCCATTCCATGTCTTGGGTCCTCACTGTTCTTTCAGCAGCAGGGCCTGTTTGCAAAATTGGGCGCTGATTTCCCCGAGGCAGAGAAGGCTACATCGGGCAGCAGGGAGAGCCCAGCGCGGAGGGGGATCGTGCAGGAGGGTGCCGGAAGAGCCACCTGGCAGGGTAAGGACTAACGGGGCATATTTGGGGGGTTGAGTGGGGGTGGGGAATGACACTTAACATCATCCTTTCCCACAGTTCAGAAATGTGTTTACTGTCTACATCTGCAGTTGTTATGCGTGGAAACCAGTAGTGTGATTTCTGGTCAAGAACCCAAATGGGGAGAGATGTGTTTTCACACAAATGAAATAATAATATTAAGAAACACAGCCGTTTAATGTCCTTCGTGTACTTGGACCTGCATCATTTAATCTCCGAGACCAAGCTTGTGCTCCTGCCTTCACACCACTTTTGTCTCCCACAGATGATAGGATGATGCCAACAAGAGGTACCCCATCAGGTCTTCCTTATGATGGAGGGGAAACAGCTGTTGAGGGAACAGATCAGGTAGGGGGAAGGATCCCTGTTGCACGGCCCAGGGGTGGCCTGGCTACCTCTGTCCTCTGCTCACCTCCTGGGCCTGAACAAATCTCTCCCCTTCCTTCTCTTTGCTTCTGTCAAAGATGCCCACTTCGAAGGTCGCTACTGCTGCAATGAAGGTTGCGATCAGGTTTCCCATGGCCACAAAAGAAGAGAAAAGGGCATGGATAGAGGCTGAGAATAATAACCACTTGCTTCACCATAACCAGTGTTTTATATTTTGCTCATCTGTAAATCTTCATGGAATCGATGAGGAGGAAATGATTCCTTTTCCTTTCAGGGTTTAGTGACCTTTGATGAGGTGGCCGTGTCTTTCACCGAAGCAGAGTGGGCTCTCCTGGATCCGGACCAGAAATCTCTGTATAGGGCAGTCATGGAGGAGACTTCTGGGATTGTGGCCTTTCTTGGTAAGGCTCCGTCTTTCCCTGGTTAGTAATAATGACCGGGTTCACACCGGTTGCCGTGACATCCGAAACCAGCAAGGTGGGTGGCAGGGGTGGCTTTCAATCCACTTTGCTTCTGATGGCTTGTTCTAGGTTTCTGGGGTGGTTTGGATCAGGTTTCCTTCCCTGATCATGTAAGCCCGGCCAGTATCTTGTTTACAAATACAACAAACTTCAGCATTTTTTGCACATTATGGATGTTTGAGCGCGATCCTAGGCATGTTTAGACCTAAAAATTGTCTAAAATTATCTGTTTTTTATTGTTGTGAACTGCCTAGAGAGCTTCGGCTATCGGGCAGTATAGAAATAATAATAATAATGATGATGATGATAATAGTAATCCTACAATTCTCAGCATGGTAGCTGGGGAATGCCGATTATAAGACTTTTTCCTCCCTGGTACCAAGTGAAGAAACATACCTTATCAGTCAGCATGAGAAACCTTTAACTTTAAACACCGAAATTAGAAATGAAAATGATTCTCTAGTGGAACAACAGATCAGTGAAACAAATGATAGGGCCTGGTGCTGGCCTACAGGAATGCAACAATAAACAATGGTAAAATAAAGGCAGAAGAAACACCTGTGTCAAAAGCTTAGATCCTTGACATCGCTATGAAAAAGCGGGGGCGGGGACACCCCAATTCTAAGGAACCAGGCCATAAGAGCAGAAAGAAAAGCCTCCCTTGCTACCAAAATCAGCAAACAAAATAATATTGGTGACTATTATCCAAACCTAGGTCAGTAAGTTCTAACTTTGATAAAATCGTTAGTAAAATATGTTTTACAATTAAATCCCCCTCTCTCTCCCCAAAGGAAAACCTTCTGGGGCAGTCTTAATTTTTGACATACGGTATTTGTGTGAGCAAAGGTATAAAACAATAAAAGGAAAACGGAAGACACAAAGTTAACCTAAATCATCAACATCTTAAAATATTTTTTGGACTCTGCCCTGCTTGCTCCTTTGCGTCACCCTCATTAGTTCCGTATCATTCCATACCTGGGCAAGAAGTTCAGAGAGCTTCCTTTTTTTTGTGAATGTGCAGTATTATCTTTGGGAGAACCGCTAGCCTTTGTGCCCTTCGTGGCTCCTAGCTGAAAGGAGTATGTGTGTTTTCTCACACCCTTCACACCACATTTCATGGCGTGGGGGGGTGGGCTTCTCGTGGCCTCTCCTGCATGCCATCCTCAAGGCTGCCCTGTCAGCTCTTCTCTCCTCTCTCCTTGTTTCCAGCAAAGCAAAGGAAAGCCATCACGCTCGCAATAGGATTCACTGGCCTCTGTGGGAAAAACATCTTCATGGTCCCATTGGCCCTGCAGTATTTGGGGTTCCCTGTTAATCCAAATGATCTCAAGTGATGATGTATCTATGACAAAAATAATGATGTTATGCACACACACACACACACACACACACGTACACACACACATCCACATCATTTGGCAAAATGCCACATTGGAGTGTGTCCTGCCAAAGTGAGAAAGACCCCTAGTGAGTTTAGGGATTGGGCCCACTGCTGCGGCAAAGGAGCCTTCTCAAGGGATACGGGAACAGGTTCTGATTCAGAGGCGGAGGAGGTGGTGGAACTCGCAGCTGAAATGCCAAGCACGGTTGAAGCAGAGATAAGCAGGGAGGTAGGAGAGCGTAAATCAGCCTCAGATCCCATGGGAAGCCGGAGCACGCCTGAGGAGGAGCAGGAGCGGGGAATGGGCCTGACTGATCCCAGAGTGAGAGGTCGACTGAAAAGGGAGGATCCACTAAGAACCCTCAGACACACTAAGCGGCTCTGAAGCAACAGGACACGCCCGAAAGGTTGTGGGGGGGGGGGTTGGACATTGGAGTTTGGAAGGGAGGAATGACCCTCAGTCTGGAATCTACTTTCCATGAGGCCACATTTCCTTAATGATCTGATTACTTAGCACTCTTGACCAAGCTTGTCTCTTTCATGATTGCTTTCCCCATGCTTAACTTCTCTAAATCCAGCCTTGCTGGTTTGCATTACCAGAAAAAAGCTCCTGGCTAGAATATTAGTGCCTGAGTCTGCCTTCAAAAGGAGAGAGGGAGAGGCAGCCGTGACAACTGGTGTGGAGGCGATGAAATCCCAAGCTGCGTTGTGTGAATATTGAAATCCCACCAATCCCGGGTGGACCAGGGCACTGCACACACGGCCACCTCCATCAGGCGGGGGAGTGTGGTTGTGTCAGGTTCATGGATGGAGTCCATGTTTTCTCTTGAGTGTCCACCACTGTGTAGGCAAGCATGAAATGAAGACGAAAAAAGGAGAGAACTGAGTTCTCAGGATGCAAAATCTTTCGAAAATAGAGGAACCCAACGCGTTTCGGCCTGCGTTTTTTTGTAGGGCCTTCCTCAGGGCTGTAGATGTTCAAAATACATACAATGATTTCACATGGTGAGGACAACACATAATAAAATGCATTCCCATTGTATAATGAATTTCCTTTTTTTTTAATCGAAATCATTTAAAAACATTTTCTTAAAAATAATGAGAATCAAGTACCGTATTTTTCGCTCCATAAGACGCACTTTACCCCCCCAAAAAACTAGGTGGAAATGTCTGTGCGTCCTATGGAGTGAACTATGGACTCTGCTGGTCCGGAAAAGCTGAGGACTCCTGGGTGGGGCGGGGGAAGCCCCCGCCTCTCAGCTGATTTTTTTTTTTTTTAATATTTTGTACCATACAGTAAGTGCGTCTTATGGTCCGGTGCGTCTTATAGCGCGAAAAATACGGTATTTCTTTTTAAACAAAGTGTTTGCCCTCTTTTGTGATCATCAGATCCAAAAAATGGATTTCTAAGGTATTCTATTGAATGTCAAATTGAATATCTTCATTCCTAGAATTTATATATGTTATAAATTGTTGTAAAGATATTACATCACCCCTCCAAAAAGAAAAAAGATCATCTATATATCTAAACCATATCACAATATGTTTATTATATCAACCCACTGATGAAAAATGTTCCCTCTCATATTCAGCCATATATACGTAAGTTAGCCACCTCTGGGGCCATAGGGCACCCCATAGCCACCCCCTCAGTTTGCGAATAAAACTTGTTGTTAAATTTAAAGTAATTTTTGCATAAAGCCATCTCAGCAAGGGAGAGTAGAAAATGGGTGAGAGGGTGTTTCTCTGTTCTTAGATCTAAAGTGTGGTGGATAACAGATAAAGCCTGTTCCTGAGGTATGTTAGTATATAAAGATCTTGCATCCATTGTCATCAAAATTCCTTCTCTTCTATACAAATGATTTTTGTTTTATTTATAAAATCTGAAGAATCACGTACATAGGAAGGTATAAGAGGTATGAAAGGTTTTAAGAAATGATCCACATATTGTGAAAGAGGTTCCAGCACTGAACTGCAGCCTGATACTCTGGGTCTGCCTGGAGGAGGACAAACTCCCTTATGAATTTTTGGCAAAGTATAGAAAACTGGATTTCTAGGTTTTTCTTTATACAAAAAGCCAAATTCATTTTCTGTAATAAATCCTAGGCTGACCCCCACGTACAGAATGTTTTTAACTTCTTTTACAATCTCATTAGTGAGGTCATTTTTACATACCTGATAGGACTCCGTGTCTGCTAGTTGGCGTAGAATCTCTTTTTTATCATCTATGCTCTCTTGAATCACAATAGCCCCCCCCCCTTTGTCTGCTTCTTTTATGACTATGGAGGAGTCTTGGGATAAGTTTATCAAAATCTTTCTTTCCTCTTGACTGATGTTATTCCGTGGACGCTTTGTTGTTTTTTCTATCTGTTCAAGGTCTTTTAGCACTCATCTTTCATAAACCCATATAGCTGGGTCTGCAGGGGCAGGTGGCATGAACTTTGCCGGTAATCTGAAACGTGTATGAATATCTTTGAATCTGGATACATTAGTCCCAAAATATTGACGTAATTTTATGTTGCGAAAGAACTGGAAGAGATCTACTCTAGTTTGTACTGGGTTATGATGAGGAGTGGGTACAAACGAAAGTCCTTTATCCAAAAGGATAAAGTGGGGACTTGAACCCAGATCTCCCAAATCTCAGTCCAACGCTCTCACCGCCACACTGCACTGGCTCTCAATAAGCTTCATGTAGGAACCTATGAGCTTCATGTCTGCATCGAAGCCGAACTCACATTTCCATGGTGCCAATCCATTGTTCCACGCCTTACCTGCTGCCAGTTAATGCCAGTCAAGAGAGGCTGAGGAATACGTGGCGAGATCTGCCACAAGTCCAGGTCTTTCCAGGTCTTCCCTTTATCAAAACTGCTCACTGAGGATGTTCAGTGATTTGAGGTTCCATTTCTGAATTTTACCAGTTGCCTATTTACATTGCAGGAGGTGATGAATGTGAAGCTAAGACTGAGGGAGACCCATGTGAGGAGCCGCCAGAAAGTGACGGATACAGAAAGACGAAACAGGAGAGAATACAGACTGCAGCAAATCAGAACCTGAGGGATAAATCCTCCGCTTTTCAGGGCAGTGACTACTATGAAACCACCATCCACGAAAAAATAGAGGAAAGAAAGGAAACAACTCAGTGTGCTGTGTGTAAGACAAGCTTTGATTCACAATCCAGCCTTAAAGGTTATTGTAAAATCCAGACAGGGGACAAATTGTTTAAATGCTTGGAGTGTAGAAAGACATTCAGTATTAATACTGGTCTTACACCCCATCAAAGAATTCACACAGGGGAGAGACTATATGAATGTTCTGAGTGTGGGAAGAGCTTCAGTCACAGCTCAACCCTCACTTCTCATCAAAGAATTCACACAGGGGAGAGACCATATGAATGTTCTGTGTGTGGAAAGAACTTCACTTTGAGGAGAAGCCTCACTTCTCATCAAAGAATTCACACAGGGGAGAGACCATATGAATGTTCTGAGTGTGGAAAGAGCTTCAGTCAGAGCGCAACCCTCACTTCTCATCAAAGAATCCACACAGGGGAGAGACCGTATGAATGTTCTGAGTGTGGAAAGAGCTTCAGTCACAGGACAAGCCTCACTTCTCATCAAAGAATTCACACAGGAGAGAGACCGTATGAATGTTCTGCGTGTGGAAAGAGCTTCAGTAGGAGCACACTCCTCACTTCACATCAAAGAATTCACACAGGGGAGAGGCCATATGAATGTTCTGAGTGTGGAAAGAGCTTCTGTGAGAGCTCAAACCTCACTTCTCATCAAAGAATTCACACAGGGGAGAGACCATATGAATGTTCTGCATGTGGAAAGAGCTTCAGTAGGAGCACACTCCTCACTTCTCATCAAAGAATTCACACAGGTGAGAGACCATATGAATGTTCTGAGTGTGCAAAGAGCTTCACTTCGAGGAAAAGCCTCACTTCTCATCATAGAATTCACACAGGGGAGAGACCGTATGACTGTTCTGAGTGTGGAAAGAGCTTCAGTTCGAGCACAAATCTCAGTAGACATTACAGAACTCGGAGGAGAAACCATATGCATGTTCTGAGTGTTGAAAGAGCTTCAGTTCAAGCACAAATCTCAGTGGACATCACAGAACTCAGAGGAGAAACCATATAAATGCTTGGAGTGAGAATACAGGCTTAAATGTAAATATCTCTCGGTCTCCAGACAGCTTTAAAACGATAAATGTTTTTGTTTTAGTGTTGCTTTGTTTTGTAAACCACCCAGGGAGCCTTTTTGGCTGATGGGCGAATAAATATATATATTAAATTATTTATTATTATCGTATTTATGAATCACCCATCTGGCCAGACATCCGGCCACTCTGAGCGATGTACAATGCAATAAAATACGGGGGTGACGGACGGGGGGGACACACACACACACAGTATAAAACACAATTAAAAACAGTACAAACTTAAAAACCCTAACCCACCCCATATTCCCACCTGAAAAGCCACGTTTTTAATGCATGGCGGAAGCTAATCAAGCAAGGGGCACGGCGGAGGTCACTGGGAAGAGAGTTCCATAAATTGGGGGCTGCCACAGAAAAGGCCCTCCTCCTAGTCCCCACCAGCCTGGTTTCTCTGGCTGATGGGACAGGGAGAAGGCCATCCGTGGCAGATCTTGTTGAGCGGCCTACTTGATGTTGCTGGAGGCGCTCCTTGAGATAAACTCGACCGGACCCGTACAGGGTTTTAAAGGTCAACGTCAACACCTTGAATTCGGCTTGGCAAACAACTGGTAACCAGTGCAACTCTTTGAGCACTGGAGTGATGTGATCACGCCGGCGGCAGCCTTATGCTGCGTTCTGTACCAGCTGCAACTTCCGAACCGTCTTCCAGGGTAATCCCACGTAGAGCGCATTACAGTAGTTTATACGAGAGGAGACCAAGGCATGAACCACTGATAGGAGCAGATGATTAAGAAGGTAGGGACGCCACTGCTGTATCAGATGGAACTGATAACAACGCCGCCCGGCTCACAGCTGATACCTGACTTCCAAGCTGCGGACTTGGTCCTTCAGGGGTAGATGTACCCCATTCAGCACCAGGTTTTCGGGGCTGTGATAAGGCAAGCAGGCTCCCAGAGAGCGAGCGAACAGGGGGAGCAAACAGGAGTTTGTCAGCGGAGTAGAACAACAAGTGCTGCTGTAAAAACTACGACTAGTGCTGCTGTGCTGCTGTACAGACTACAACTAGTGCTGCAAGGGAAGGGTGTGGCCTGAGAGCTTAAAGGGAAGGGAGAGGCCTGGGAGCTCATTCTGTTCCTGACTCCCAGCTGAGCAGGCGCACAGGGGAGAGGCGCCAGCTGTTTTCGGGACTGTGATAAGGCAAGCAGGTTGCCAGAGAGCGAGCAAAGAGGGAGAGCAAACAGGAGTTTGGCAGCGGAGTTCAGCAGGCGAGGTCAAGGGGGAGGTCTCTAATAAATTTTCTAGAAAGGCAGAAACATAAAGGGAACAGAGATCTATGGAAGGAAAGGAATCTGCAGTGGTGGTGACCTGCAATGTGTGTGCAATGTTTGTTTTCCTGCCGGAGATCAACATGGCCTACACGTGCAACAAGTGCAAGCTGGTCACGCTGTTGGAAGAAAAGGTCAGAGGACTGGAGCAGCAAGTGTCAACCCTCAGGAGTATAAGAGAAAGTGAGGAGTTCTTAGACAGAACGGTGGATCTACAGCACCAAAGCGTAGAACTGGAGCCAGAAGGGCAACGGCAGGATGAAGCAGAATTGGAGACTGCAGAGGCAAGGGAAATAATGTAGGGGGAACTCCCTGGAAAAGGGTGACTGTTAGGAGCAGAAGAACTAGAAGACATTCTGCGCCTGTGGAACCGCTTCCAAGTACTTGAGGATGAGAGCAGAGGACAGCCTGCAGAGGACGAATTACCGGGCACCCAACGTGACAGCGAGCAAGAGGCTGAAGGTCAGTCAAGTGGAGGCAATCAAACCAAGGCCTACAGCAAGAGAAAGAGAAGATTACCGGTACTTGTAGTGGTAGACTCCCTCCTGCGGGGGATATCTGAGCGTGGAAAGCTAAGCAGGGTCAAGCCTGGTTATTACTTGGATGGGAGACCCCTCCTCTAGTTTCCTGCATTGAGCAGGGGGTTGGACTCGATAGCCTTGTAGGCTCCTTCCAACTCTATGATCTATGAAATCTATGAAATCTATGTCACGAAGAGCCATGGACTCGCCAGGTGTGCTGTCTCCCCGGGGCACGGAATCTTAAGGATGTGACAGAGCAGCTGCCGAGGCTCATACAGCCCACCGACACATACCCCTTTCTTCCACGTGGGTACAAATGATACTGCCAAGCGGAGTTACAAAGAAATCACAGCAGACTTTGAAGCGTTGGGAAGGGAACTCAAGAACTTTGGGGCCTAGATAGTTTACTCATCCATCCTTCCAGTACTTGGAAGAGGCATAGAAAGGGAAAGAAAAATACTCTGAGTGAATGACTGGCTACGAAGGTGGTGCCGACATGAGAGATTTGGATTCTGGGACCACGGGCTACACTTCCTGGAAGATGGACTGCTGGCAAAGGATGGGTTGCACCTCACAAGGACTGGGAAGAATGTGTTTGGCCACAGCAAGAGGAACTTAATCAGGAGGTCTTTAAACTGAATCCAACAGGGGAGGGAGACATAAACTTGGGGGTAACAATGGAAGAAGGCCTCTGTGCCACAACGGAGAGAACAGCTCCAGCGGTGCCCAATGATAGTCTACCACAAAATGTAGGGGGAAAGTCGGACTATAAAGCACATCGTCTTCGATGTCTCTATACTAATGCCCAGAGTATGGGCAACAAACAGGACGAATTTGAACTCTTGATACATGAGGGGAAGTATGACTTGATAGGGATAACTGAAACCTGGTGGGATGACTCCCATGACTGGAATACAGCAATTGAAGGGTATAACTTGTTCAAAAGAAACAGAAGCAACAGAAAGGGAGGTGGAGTTGCGCTGTATGTTAAAGATACGTATCTCTGCACAGAGATACAGGAAGATGAGCTTGGCAGCCCCATTGAGAGCATCTGGGTTAAAATAAAGGGGGCAAAGAATAAGACGAACATGGCGGTTGGAGTCTACTACCGACCACCCAATCAAGGAGAAGACGAGGATGAAACTTTTGAAAAGCAAATTGCCATTGTTTCAAGGAGGCACGATGTGGTAGTAATGGGTGACTTCAATTTCCCTGATACCTGTTGGGAGACTTATTCAGCCAAACATGGCCCCTCCAAGAAATTCCTGAGCTGTGCTGCTGATAACTTCCTCCTACAGAAAGTGGAGGAAGGAACTAGAGGATCGGCTATCCTTGACCTGATTCTAACCAACAGAGACGAGTTAGTGGATAAAGTGGCAGTTTCGGGAACTCTGGGGGAAAGTGATCATGTTATACTTGAGTTCTTGATTCTAAGGGGAGCAAAAGCTGAGTGTAGCCAAACACGTACCCTGGATTTTAGGAAAGCCAATTTTAACAAACTCAGAACAATGATAAGTAAGGTCCCATGGCAAGCGACTCTAATGAGAAAAGGAGCCCAGGACGGGTGGGAGTTTTTAAAAAATGAATTTTTAAAGGCACAATGGCAAACAACTCCCACAAGGAAAAAAGGCAGAGGGCAACAGAAGAAGCCAACGTGGCTTCACAATAAACTCAAAGATGACCTGAAAACAAAAAAAAGGACACGTATAGGAAGTGGAAGGAAGGATAGGCTACAAGGGAAGAGTACAGGCAGGTAGCACAGAACTGCAGGAATAGTGTCAGGAAGGCTAAAGCTGAGAATGAGCTAAGGTTAGCGAGGGATGCTAAAAACAACAAAAAAGCTTTCTTCAGATACATGCACAGTAAAAGACAAGAGGAAAGAACTGGTTGTTCAACTACGCAATGAGGATGGCACATTGATAACAGAAGATAAAGAAAAGGCGGAAGTGTTCAATTCCTACTTTGGCTCGGTCTTCTCCCAAAAGAGGGTCTATGATCCCCCTGGCAAACCTGAAGTGCAGACTGAAGGGGCAGAATTGCAGCTTGAGATTGATAGGCAAATGGTCAAGGAGCACCTGATTACTCTGAACGAGTTTAAATCTCCATTTGCCCTCCTCCAGTCGTCTGGCACTTCACCTGTCCTCCATGATTTCTCAAAGATAATAGACAGTGGTTCTGAGAGTTCTTCTGCCAGTTCCTTTATTACTCTAGGATGCAGCTCATCAGGCCCTGGAGATTTAAACTCGTTCAGAGTAAGACCGAGCCGAAGTAGGAATTGAACACTTCTGCCTTTTCTTTGTCTTCTGTTATCAATTTGCCATCCTCATTGCGTAGTTGAACCACCAGTTCTTTCTTCTGTCTTTTACTGTACATGTATCTGAAGAAAGCTTTTTTGTTGCTTTTAGCATTCCTCGCTAACCTTAGCTCATTCTCAGCTTTAGCCTTCCTGACACTATTCCTGCAGTTCTGTGCTACCTGCCTGTACTCTTCCCCTGTAGCCTGTCCTTCCTTCCACTTCCTATACGTGTCCTTTTTTGTTTTCAGGTCATCTTTGAGTTTATTGTGAAGCCACATTGGCTTCTTCTGTTGCCCTCTGCCTTTTTTCCTTTTGGGAATTGTTTGCAATTGTGCCTTTAAAATTTCCTTTTTTAAAAACTCCCACCCCTCCTGGGCTCCCTTTCTCGTGAGAGTCACTTGCCATGGGATCTTACTAATCATTGTTCTGAGTTTGTTAAAATTGGCTTTCCTAAAATCCAGGGTACGTGTTTGGCTACACTCAGCTTTTGCTTCTGTTAGAATCAAGAACTCGAGTATAACATGGTCACTTTCCCCCAGAGTTCCCGAAACTGCCACTTTATCCACTAACTCGTCTCTGTTGGTTAGAATCAGGTCAAGGATAGCCGATCCTCTTGGATGAGGAGGTACAGGGAATACTTATCAAATTTGCAGATGACACAAAGTTGGGTGGAACAAAGTTTCTGGAAGACAGAAACAAAATTCAAAGTGACCTCGATAGGCTGGAGCGCTGGGCCAAAAACAACAGAATGAAATTTAATAGGGATAAATGCCAAGTGCTGCACCTAGGGAGAGGAAACCAAATGCACAGTTACAGAATGGGAGACACTTGGCTCAACAATACTACAAGTGAGAAGGATCTTGGAATAGTGGTAGATCACAAACTGAATATGAGCCAGCAATGCGATGTGGCTGCAAAGAAGGCAAATGCAATTTTGGGCTGCATTAATAGAAGTATAGCTTCCAAATCACGGGAAGTGATAATTCCCCTTTACTCGGCACTGGTTAGGCCTCATCTTGAGTACTGCATCCAGTTCTGGGCACCTCACTTTAAGAAGGACATAGACAAACTGGAGAGGGTTCAGAGGAGGGCAACAAGGATGATAAAGGGACTGGAAACGCCCTATGAGGAGAGACTGAAAGAACTGAGCATGTTTAGCCTTCAGAAGAGGAGACTGAGGGGAGATATGATCGCACTCTTCCAGTACTTGAAGGGATGTCACACAGAGGAGGGCCAGGATCTCTTCTCGATCATCCCAGTTTGCAGGACACGGAATAATGGGCTCAAGTTACAAGAACCTAGATTCCACCTAAACATCAGGAAAAATTTCCTGACTGTCAGAGCAATAAGACAATGGAATCAACTACCTAGGGAGGTGGTGGGCTATCCCACTCTGGAGGCATTCAAGCTGCAACTGGACAATTTTTATTTATTTATTTATTATATTTATACCCCGCCTTTTTTCCTGCAAGGAACCCAAGGCGGTTTACAGAATCCTCCTCCTCTATTTTATCCTCACAACAACCCTGTGAGGTAGGTTAGGCTGAGAGTCAGTGACTGGCCCAAATGCTTTGACCTGGATTCCTGCACTGAGCAGGGGGTTGGACTCATGGCCTTGTAGGCCCCTTCCAACTCTTCTTTTCTATGATTCTATGATTCATGTGCATATCTGGGCACAGGGGCATCAAAGGAACAGCTAGACTCTGTGGCGTGGGCCCCATCAGATAGCCTATGTACATTTCGCTCCCTCCCAGCCCTTAGCTGGGATTATACTTGTTTACACGTGAGGAGGTGTGTGTGGGCGTGTGTGCAGGAAACAGGCTTTTTCTTTACAAAAATAAAATCAGTCAATCTGAATTAGTCTGGAACAACTTTGGATCTGGTCATGTTACATGGATAAACTGATTCTACAGAATTCTAACACACCTTGTTTCTTTTGTTACTACTATCTGCAAAACACTGTAATCTGTAATCTAAAACCAGCTTCCTTGTTTTCTGTTTTACATCATAAAAGTTAGCTGATTAGAAGAACAGTTTCTTTGCTTAACTGGAGGAGGGGGGGGAGGCGGCCTGGACACAAACCTCTAGACACAACCTTCGGGGAGGATACATCATCGACCAAATGCTATTGTGCCTCATGAATATACAGACAGGTCTTCAGATCACTGCCTACATACTGATTCAATCGAAAGGCAAGTCCTATAAGCCGTGGAAGGTGCAAAACTTCTCAAGGAACGTTCTCTTAGTGGGGAATGACCAGGGGACTGGTGTCAGACGAATGCGATCTCCTATCCAATTAGCCACTATGGAAGTTGAAACCCTACAACTCAAAGAAGGTTGTCCAGCAGCTATGAACAGAATTCCAAATGTGCCAGTTGATCCAAAAAGGCTGAGGACCCGGCACTATGATGATCTGCTAGTGTTAGGGGACAGAGACCTAATGTAGCAGAACTGCCAGCAAGGCATGATCCTTGGAAGCAGTTTTCTGCACCCAGTGATCAGCTGTTGACTGTAGAAGGTGCTGAAGAGTTCTCCTTGTGAGGTCAGGAACCATCACACTGAATATCTGAGTGATTTGAAAACCTCCCCTTTTTTCATTTCTTCTCAAAAGATGAGGAGGAGTATGTGAAGGACCAGCACCCGGGTCCTATGCGTGAGTTTGGCACTTAACGGGTTAACCGGCACTGAGTTACACCCCGTACAAGCGATTGAAACCGACTAGGAGGTTTGCGCACACAAGAGGAAACTTCAGCCCTTTGTATGACCAAATAAGGCTTTTATTTATTGTACAATATACGGAGCGGAACTAACAGCTTTCTAGGAATACTATAACGTCAACATGACCTGACGTGATCTCTGAGTTTATCAATGAACGGGTTCCCAGGCTAGCGCAATGGGATTAGTCAGTTACCTTAGACTAAAGATTTTACGCTGGTCAATTTCAGCCTGGCTCTGGGTCTGCCCGATCCGGGGAAGGGAACAGCTTATTCCAGCCACCGCTGGGGGACGAATCTTGATGACAGCAACCCGTGTTCCCAACAACCCCCAAAAGGAGGGGAGAGGGGTTTTCTACCCCTGGTTTTCCCGCTCTCCCCGCCCTCACGGTCAGGTGGGGCTTATGCCTGCCCCTTTGTGTCAGGTGGGCTTATTCCTGCCCGGGAAGAAGGTGACATGTTGGGTACTTTACAGCTCTTTGAGACTGCCCTGTTAGTTTGATGGTCTTGATGGTCCTTTCCTGCATTTTGTGGATTCCAACCGAGACTCTCCATTATTGGAATGCCGGTCTGTCTGGCTGTTTCCCTGTAACCCAATCTCCCTTCCTCACCCCCCTCCCCGTTGGAAGGAGACTGGTGTGTGCGTGTGCATGTATACTCGTGTCAGGCTTTCTCCACAGAGTAATATACTAATACGTGAGTAGTACACTGATGGTCAGATTTCCTGCATTGGGAAACATCTACTCTGCTATTTCCAGAAGAACGTTAGCAAAAAGACCTGGAAAAAAGAGAATAAAATAAGAGACATCGAAGAAAATATTAGCAATCTGGATAAAGCCTTTAAGGAAAATATCCCCCTTTATCATATGCACTTTAGCCCAGGAGGAATCCGTGTCATGATCAAATACATCCTCTGAAACGTCTATTTTAAGAACAGAACAACAATTATTTTGTGGATTATGTTATATGACAGTGCCCTTGCAATTCAGAGGTTACCGTAATTAGTTGGGGATTGCCGGGGAGTTGGACATGATTACTGGATCCTGTAATTCTAGCTCTTACTCATTTTACCCCAACCCTATAAACTTGCTTTCTCAGGAACAAATTCTGGGTTTGAGAGCATGCGGTTCTCTAGTCTAGGCTTCCTCAGGCTGGAGCCCTCCAGATGCAAATTTCCCATAATCCCCCAGCCATTTTAGCTGGTAGATGTAGTCCAACACATCCAGGGGGTCCAGCTTGCAGAAGGCTGCTCTAGTCCTCTGAGGGGAAATGGGCAGGGCACTTCTGTTTTGCTCTGCAAATTTTATAGGAGAACTCTCCTTTTTGGGGTTGAGGTGTGGGGGTCAGCCTTAAATGTGGTCTAAAGTTCAGGAATTCTCTAGGCTCCTGAATTGCCCCAGCTGCCCTTCTCCATCCCCCTCCCCACTGGGAGGGGGAAGAGCGGGACCCCACCCCACATGCCACCTTCAGCTCAGCAGCAGAACCGCTATGCCACGTTTGCCGCTAGGCCTCGGCACTGCTGGAAGGCCCTTTGCACACCTGTAAGTGGGAGTGGGGGGGCAGCAGTGGCAGGTGGGGGGCTGCCACAAGGGCCGAGAGCAGCAGCAGCCCTCCCTCTTGCCCTGGGTCAGCTCTGCCCCCTCAGGCCCTGCGGGGGGTGGGGGTGAAGGGCGGCAACGCTGGACAGGCTCTGGCTGCACTCGGGGCTCTCCTGGCATCCGAGGCCAACGTTGCTTCTGCTGCCTCCTCATCCTCATTTTTCTTAACTGTTTTTTTGCCACTAGTGGCTGCTGAAACTGGAGAGGAACCATTTTCCTCAGGTAGGGGCGGGCCATTTCCCTCCGCACCAATAACTTCAAAAGAAATCCCATTCCCGCCAGAGTCCCATTAACCCATTTAAAAATCTCTCCGGGGGTTGTGACCGAGGCAGGCAAGAGGGGTGTGTGCGCATCTCCCTCTGCGCAGCCCCGCTGCGCACAAACGCGTTTCCTTGGCAGAGCAGCCGAAGGCGCAGGCGGGGCTTTCCCTGGCCCGGGCGGAGGTTGCACACAGCAAACGGGTCAGGTGACCCTTACTGGGCCAATCACAGTCGTGAAAAGCCGAGCCCGTTCTGCCGCAGGGGGTCGCCCTTGTGGAAGGCCTGCTGGCGAGGAGAGCGCAGCTCCGGCCCCGACCGCGAGGGACAGCGGAGGCGGCTGCAGAAGGTTTATTTCTTTTCTTTTTTCAGAGCGGAGCAGCGTTTGAAAAATTATTTTTATTTTATTTTTTGAAGAGAGGCTGCAAGAGCGAGCAAGCAGCGTCTTTCCCTCCGAGACTGAGGAACCCGCCAGGCAAGGGACTCGCGTTCACGGGTCGTGGGGTGGGGGGTGCCTTGGCGGTGGGGCTGCGGTGGGGCAGCTTGGAGGTGGCGTGATCTAAGCTGTGGTGGCTTGTGCGATTCAACTAGGATTTCGCTGTCCGGAAGTGGGCCCGCGTGGCCTCCGGGCTCTTCCTGCTCATCCCACAGCTTAGAGGCGGGGTCGTTTCTTATGTTTTCTCTGCAAGTTGTGGGTCATTTTTGAATTTCTTGCAGCAAGATGTGGTGGTTGTGGGGCGTGTTTTTTTTGTTTTTGTTTTAAATATGAGCAAAACGTGGTGTGGTGTTTGTGGGGCAGTAGCATTTCCTCTGAGTAAAATATTTGCACGGGGCTTGGGGACTGTTACCAGACGCCTTTCCCAAGCCCACTGCAGTATCCTGCTCAGGAGACAGGCTGGGGCCCATCGAGGTTGGTGCTGGTTGCTGCAGCACCTTTTCTTCCTTATTTTTTTAGAAAATATTTTATACTCTGCGAGCAAAGACTTATTTGAAACTAATTATTTACTAAATTTATTTTAGAGGATTGTTATCCCGCTGCTCAGTCAAATAGACTCCTGGCGGGGCTTACATATGATCAGTAAAGGAAGACAGTCCCTGCCTGCAGGCTTACAGTCTAAAAAGACACAGCACACAAGGAAAAAGGAATAGGGAGGGATGAGGGATGAAAAATAACTGCAATCCTGTGCATCTTTAGACAGAAGTAGTAAGTCCCAGAATTCCTCAGCCAGCATGGCCAGCTGGCAGATGCTGAGACTTGAAGGAATCATAGAATCATAGAAAAGTAGAGTTGGAAGGGGCCTACAAGGCCATCGAGTCCAACCCCTGCTCAATGCAGGAATCCAGGTCAAAGCTTCCCTGACAGATGGCCGTCCAGCTGCACCTTGAATGCCTCCAGAGTGGGAGAGCTCACCACCTCCCTAGGTCATTGATTCCATTGTCTTATTGCTCTGACAGTCAGGAAATTTTTCCTGATGTTTAGGTGGAATCTGGGTTCCTGTAACTTGAGCCCATTATTCCGTGTCCTGCAAACTGGGAGGATCGAGAAGAGATCCTGGCCCTCCTCGATCCTGGCCCTCCTCTGTGTGACATCCCTTCAAGTACTGGAAGAGTGCGATCCTATCTCCCCTCAGTCTCCTCTTCTGAAGGCTAAACATGCCCAGTTCTTTCAGTCTCCTCATAGGGCTTTGTTTCCAGTCCCTTTATCATCCTTGTTGCCCTCCTCTGAACCCTTGTTAAAGAGAAGAGAGAAATGGAGAGGAAGGAGAAAAGGGGGGTCATTAGAGGGGAAGGGAAGAAAAGGGGGGGTGGGTCATTATTTATTTATTTATTTGTTATATTTATGCCCCACCTTTTTTCCTGCAAGGAACCCAAGGCGTCTTACATAGTCCTTCTCCCCTCCATTTTATCCTCACAACAACCCTGTGCGGTAGGTTAGGCTGAGAGTCAGTGACTGGCCCAAAGCCACCCAGTGAGTTTCATGGCTGAGCGGGGACTAGAACCTGGATCTCCTGAGTCCCAGTCCAACACTCTCACCACTACGCCACACTGGCTAAATTACTACTAATTGGATTCAAGCTCTCCATTACAGACCCCCAATAGCCCAGGCTCTCTGGGCGGTTTACAAAAACTAAAACCGTAAAATACAACAATAACCTGACAGCGTGTAATATAAAACCTTGAAATGTTTAAAACAGAACAAAACCAAAGTAAAAACCAGAGTTGAAAGCCAGCAGCGGGGAAAAGATCTAAACACACAGCAACACATTTAAAAGCAAAGAAGGAAAAGGGTGTGTCATTAACCTATTGGGAGGATGGGGGGGGGCTGGCAAGAATGAGTTACGGTAGCTTCTGTCGCTCACCCACACTGCAGCCCTCCCCAAAAAGTCACCCAGTGGGTTTCATCATGGCCTAGTGGGGACTAGAACCCAGGTCTTCGAAATCCCAGTCCAGCACTCTAGCCAGTGGGCCTTGGTGTTCACCAATCTTTCCTTCACGGAGATGACCTGGTTGCTAGCTGGAGTCATCCCTGGGAAAAAAGAACAAATCTTCCTGCCCTGAGAGTGTAGTAATTAACTCGCAGAACCACCTCTTGACTTTGCAGGGAGTTCCTTTGGTCCTGTTAGAGGCTTCCTTGGAGCACTGATCCGCGATGGAAGAGAAAGAGCAAGAGCATGGGGTTAGGGTTGCTCTGGGAGCAAGATGTGTTTGTGGGGCAGTAGCATTTCCTCTGAGTAAAATATTTGCAGGGGGCTTGGGGACTTTTATCAGACGCCTTTCCAAAGCCCACTGCAGTATCCCGCTCAGTAGACAGGCTGGGGCCCATCGAGGTTGGTGCTGGTTGCTGCAGCACATTTTCCTTATTTATTAAAAAAAATATTTTATACTCTGGGAGGACCTGTATGGGCAGGTGCACGGTTATAGATGCTCATCTTTTTATTTTTTAAATAGTATTTTTTTCAAACTAATTATTTACTTAATTTATTTTAGAGTATTGTTATCCCGCTCCTCAGTCAAATAGGCTCCTGGAGGGGCTTGTATATGATCAGTAAAAGAAGAGAGCCCCTGCCTGCAGGCTTGCACTCTAAAAAGACACAGCACACAAGGAAAGAGGAATAGGGAGGGATGAGGGGGGGAAATAACGATGCAATCCTGTGCATGTTTAGACAGAAGTAACTGCTGCAAGTCTCAGCATCTCCCAGCTGCCCATGCTGGCTGAGGAATTCTGGGAGTTGTAGGCCTTATTTCTGTCTAAACCTGCATAGGACACAGTCTTTTTCTCCTTGGGGGCTAATGAGCATGGACATGTTTTTTTCAGGAGCAATTTTGACCAGGGAAAAGACATGGATTAACTCTGTGTGTGTGTGTGTGTGTGTGTCTCTCTCTTTCTCTCTCTCTCTCACACACACACACACACACACACACTTCCCCCGTCAAATTTATGGAGGAGAAGGATATCAGTGGCTACTAGTCCTGATGGTTATGTGCTGTCTCCAGTATCAGAGGCAGTATGCCTATGTACTCCAGTTGCTGGTGTGAATGCTAAATGCAGGTTGCTTGTTGCTAGTTGAAAGCAATATTTGGAGTTTGTGAATGACCTTAACTTTGTTGACTGTGTAACTTCTTTGCTGACTGTGTAAACTTTCAGACCTGGTTTAAGCCAGTACAAGCTGAATGAAGATGTAAAGTGTTAGAAGTTGCGGGGAAACAAGATAAGAATGAGACCACATTCTTCCCTTGCTAATAACCAATTACAATGTTGATTCCATAACGAGATCCTTGAACTATAGCACTTTTAACATTAACAATAAAAAATCCGATTTAAATTTTTAAAAGTCCGATTTTTAAAAAAATCTTTGATTTTTATCCACCCTGAAACTACGGTAAGCAAGCGGCAGCTGAAACTGTCAGAGGGAGAGAGAGAAGGGAATTCTCACTCGTTGCTAGGCAAGCTCCAGAACCCCCCCTGCAATCACGGGGGAGACTGCCCAGAGAAGCTCGGTTTCTCCATTTGCCCTCCAAGAGAAAAGGGGGGTGTCATTAAAGAGAAGAGAGAAATGGAGAGGACATTTTGTACAGAATTTGTAGGTGCTGTTTAACATCGGGAAGTCGACATTTTGAATATCTTACCACCGAGTCCTGTGCATGTTTACTTGGAAATGAGCCCCATTGAGTCCGAAGGGGCTTACTTCCTTGTCAGTGTCCTTGGGATGGTTTAAGTCAGGGGTCCTCAAACTACGGCCCGCGGGCCACATCCTGCCCACCTTGTCTTTTTATCCAGCTAGGCGGCCGATCGTTGGTGGTATAGTGGTTGCTCGCAGGAGAAGGAGAATCCCCTTCTCGCGCAACTCTTCCTGCAGCTGTCGCGGGATTGTAACGCTGATTTTATTTATTTATTTATTTATTTATTTATTAATTATATTTATGCCCCGCCTTTTTTCCTGCAAGGAACCCTAGGCGGCTTACATAGTCCTCCTCCTCTCCATTTTATCCTCACAACAACCCTGTGAGGTAGGTTAGGCTGAGAGTCAGTGACTGGTCCAAAGTCACCCAGTGAGTTTCATGGCTGAGCGGGGACTAGAACCCGGATCTCCTGAGTCCAAGTCCAACACTCTAACCACTACGCCACACTGGCTCGCACGCGTGGGATGTCATCCCACGCGCTTTCCTCCTCCGATGGCTGCGATGGCCAGGGCTCTATTTTCCTGCTCGTCTCCACTGCTGTTGGCGCGCTTGTTCTTCTTGCCCTTGTTACTCTTCTGGTTCGGCATCGCCAAGGGAGGAGGAGGAGGAGGAGAGGGTTGCGGTGGCGACAGCAGTGGGAAGCTTGAGGAGGAGGACGTGACGGCGGAGAAGCCGCTGCTTGCTGCCGCCCCGCTGGTGCTACCACCGCCACCAACCCCGGCTTACTGCAGCTCCATTGTCAGGCGGAGGAGCCAGCTCGCCCTCCCCCTCACGCACAACCGGCTCGTCGCGCGCGCGCGTGCACACACACCACAGCCACCTGGCCACAGGAAGAAGTGCAAGCCAGGGGAAAGGCGTGTCTCGCTTGTTTTGATTCTGCTTCTTCTTGTTTTGATTCTGCTTCTTCTCCCTCTGGCTGCGCTACCCTCCCTGTCCTCCTCCTCCTCCTCCTCATCTCTGGCCCTGCCAGGCCCTGGTGACATTGGAAAGCAAAGAGCAAGTGAAAGGAAGAGAGGAGGAAGGCGCGGCTCAGAGGCTGGACTAGCAGCAGCAGCAGCAGGGAGGCACTTGGGAGCTGCTAAGGTTCTTTCAAAGCATCACGATGGTGATTGCGCGATAAATTTTGTCTTGATAAACAAACTACGTCTTGCAATACAAGTACTGTAGTATAGTCAAGAAAAATGAAGACTTTACACTATCATTCTTTATTGTAGCTTAAATTAAAAATATGTGTACACATTTCTTATGGGGAATTTCGCTTTGATATACAAGTGTTTTGGATTACAAGCACGGCTCCGGAACAAATTATGCTTGCAATCCAAGGTATTACTGTATTATGTGATCAAATTGATACCATCTATGCATGATTACTTGGAAGTAAGTCCCACTGTGTTTATGGGGCTCACTCTGTAAGAAATTTGTTGCCTAAATGGTATTTCTAGGTAGCGATGTGAAGGCCAGGAAAAAAGCTGGAAATTTTTTTGGGTGGGGTGGGGAGTTTTTTACCATATTTTTTACAAAAGAGCCTGGGGGGAAAATGTTTTCCCCCCTGATTTTTTCCAAAAAGAACCATTGTTTTCCCTACTTTTTCCATTTTTTTTCTGGGCCTTCGCAACTCTATCTGGGTTGTGGAGAAATCTCTATATTGTATTATATCAAACCTTTTTTTTCTTGTCATGGCATGCTACAAGACCTCATTGAGGTGGTTTACCCATTTACCTCTTGATATTGTCTTAACCCAGACTTATAAAAGAGTCACTTGTCTGGTCTCCTGTGGTGAGTAAGATTCACACCTAAGTGACCAGGCAGGGAGACTGGAAGGTTGGTGCCACAAATGACTGACAGGTTGGCTAGTGTAATTACCGGTACGTTTTTTTGTTTAAGTGTGCTAGTGACCATTTTAATAATAAATGTGAAAGAAGAGGTGCTTAGTTCCCTTGTTCCATTGACAGATGGGAAGCTTCTCTTCTTTTGCAGGCCAACAGGTTGGGGAAGCCTGCCATATATATATGTGTGTGTGTGTGTGTGTGTGTGTATACATATGTGTGTGTGTATACAGTTCCCATTGGACTTCTTTCTTTCCTGCTCTGTGCACAGCCAGGAAACCCCTTTGATTTGGGGGGAAATTTAAAAAGTTTGAAATGTTGAAAAAGATAGAAGTGATTTGCCGATTACACCCCTTGCATTTTGAATAGAATTAGCATCCTCTCCATAGAATTAAAAAGATGAGAGAAATGTTTTTGCCAGAAATCTAGGCTTTCCACATTTGTAAATTCAAAAGATTAATAAAATGTCCACAAGTCAGATAATTAATCAATCCATACCCCTCTCCACTGTATCCTCACCACAACTCTGTGAGGTAGGTTAGGCTGAGAGTCAGTGACTGGCCCAAAGTCACCAAGTGAGCTTGATGCCCGAGTGGGGACTAGAACCCAGGTCTCCCGAATCCCAGTCCAACGCTCTAACCAGTACGCCACACTGGTGTTGTTTTGGTGCCTTAGTGTTCACCAGCCTTTCCTTCACAGAGATGACCTGGTTGCTAGCTGGCATCATCCCTGGAAAAAAAGGAACAAATCTTCAAGCCCTGAGAGTGTAATAATTAACTCGCAGAACCACCTCTTGGCTTTGCAGGGAGTTCCTTTGGTCCTGTTAGAGGCTTCCTTGGAGCACTGATCCGCGATGGGCAAGAAAGACTCAGGCGGCTCTACAGCAGGATGGGGGCCTGGTACCACCACAACTGGGAGCAGTGGGGGATTCTGGGAAGGAACGGTGCAGAGAATCCTGGGGGAAGAGATGCCCTGCCCAGAAGTACGGAGCCAGCAGTTCCGGCAGTTCTGCTACCAAGAGGCCGAGGGGCCACGGGAGGTGTGCAGCCGACTCCACGATCTGTGCCGTCGGTGGCTGAAGCCGGAGAGGCACACAAAAACTCAGATCCTGGACCTGGTGATCCTGGAGCAGTTTCTGGCTATCCTGCCCTCGGAGCTGGGTAGCTGGGTGAGGGAATGTGGAGCGGAGACCAGTTCCCAGGCGGTGGCCCTGGCAGAAGGCTTCCTCCTGAGCCAGGCAGAGAATGAGAAGCAGGAAGAGCCACTGGTGAGAAAGTTTTATCCTAGTATTTATTTATTTTTTATATTTGTATCCCGCCTTTTTTCCTTCAAGCAACCCAAGGTGGCTTACGTGGTCCTCCTCCTCTCCATTTTATCCTCACAACAACCCTGTGAGGTAGGTTAGGCTGAGAGTCAGTGACTGGCCCAAAGTCACCTAGTAGGTGTCATCATGGCCTAGTGGGGACTAGAACCCAGATCTCCCAGTCCATCACTCTAACCACTATACCACACTGCCTCTCCTAGTTCAGAAAGACAAACAATGTGAGGGATGAGATAGTAGCATGTGCTACTCACTGTTGAAGCAGAGATCTCCCGAACACTGAAAGCCTTTGCCTCTAGTGCCATTCCTTTCCTAACCCCTCTTCCCATTCCATGTCTTGGTCCTCACTGCTCTTTCAGGAGCAGGGCCTGTTTGCAAAATTGGGCGCTGATTTCCCCGAGGCAGAGAAGGCTCCATCGGGCAGCAGGGAGAGCCCAGCGCGGAGGGGGATCGTGCAGGAGGGTGACAGAAGAGCCACCTGGCAGGGTAAGGACTAACGGGGCACATTTTGGGGGGGTTGAGTGGGGGTGGGGAGTGACACTTAACTCCATCCTTTCCCACAGTTCAGAAATGTGTTTACTGTCTACATCTGCATTTTTTATACATGGAAACCAGTAGTGTGATTTCTGGTCAAGAACCCAAATGGGGAGAGATGTGTTTTCACACAACTGAAACAATAATGTTAAAAAAACACAGCCATTTAATGCCCTCGTGTACTTAGACATGCATCATTTAATCTCCGAGATAAGCATATGCTCCTGCCTTCACACCACTTTTGTCTCCCACAGGTGATAGGATGATGCCAGCAAGCGGTACCCCATCACCTCTTCCTTATGATGGAGGAGAAACAGCTGTTGAGGGAACAGATCAGGTAGGGGGAAGGATCCCTGTTGCACGGCCCAGGGGCAGCCTGGCTACCTCTGTCCTCTGCTCACCTCCTGGGCCTGAACAAATGTCTCCCCTTCCTTCTCTTTGCTTCTGTCAAACCTGTCCACTTCGAACTGCAATGAAGGTTTCGATGAGGTTTCCCATGGGCACAAAAGAAGAGAAAGGGGCATGGATAGGGGCTGAGAATAATAACCACACGCCTCACCTTAACCAGTGTTTATATTTTGCTCATCTGTAATCTTCATGGAATCGATGAGGAGGAAATGATTCCTTTTCCTTTCAGGGTTTGGTGACCTTTGAGGAAGTGGCCGTGTCTTTCACCGAAGTGGAGTGGGCTCTCCTGGATCCGTACCAGAAATATCTGTATTTGGCAGTCATGGAGGAGACTTCTGGGATTGTGGCCTTTCTTGGTAAGGCTCCGTCTTTCCCTGGTTAGTAATAATGGCCAGGTTCGCATGATCGGGGAAAGAAAAGTAATCACGGTGGCTTCTTTCCCCCGCCCCCGCGTGTCCCACTTTTGTGCCGCCTCATTTGTATAAATCCCAGCACCGTGTTTGTCCTCCGAACCCAGGTTGCCGTGTCATCCGAAACCAGCAAGGTGGGCGGCAGGGGTGGCTCCCAATCCACTTTGCATCCCATGGCTTGTTCTAGGTTTCTGGGGAGGTTTGGAAACCAGCCCCGCTGCCCAGCCTCACCGGGTTGAAATGACGCAGGAACCTGCGCACGGCGCAGGTAATTAGGAAGATGAGGTGGTGTGCAACCTGCACGTGCTGGACAGGGAAAAGAAGCCACTGTCTCTTCTTTTCCTTCCCTGATCATGCAAACACAGCCAGTATATCTTGTTTACAAATACAACAAACTAACTTCAGCATTTTTTGCACATTGTGTATGTTTCAGCAGGTCAGGTCTCCATCTTCTAGTCTAACAGGATGTATCTATTTTTATTGACTAAGAGCGCGATCTTAGGCATGTTTAGACCGAAAAATTGTCTAAAATTATCTGTTTTTTATTGTTGTGAACTGCCTAGAGAGCTTCAGCTATTGGGTGGTATAGAAATACTACTACTACTACTACTACCAGGGATGCCAACTATAAGACTTTTTCCTCCCTGGTACCAAGTGAAGAAACATAACTTATCACTATCAGTCACCATAAATCTTTCTTCCAACTTACCCAATACCCCCCCCCCCCCTTGTCTGCTTCTTTTATGACTATGGAGGAGTCTTGGGATAAGTTTAACAAAATCTTTCTTTCCTTTTGACTGATGTTATTCCGTGGACGCTTTGTTGTTTTTTCTGTCTGTTCAAGGTCTTTTAGCACTAATCTTTCATAAACCCGTATAGCTGGGTCTGCAGGGGCAGGTGGCATGAACTTCGACGGTAATCTGAAACGTGTATGAATATCTGTAAATCCGGATACATTAGTCCCAAAATATTGACGTAATTTTATGTTACGAAAGAACCGGAAGAGACCTAGTCTGGTTTGTACTGGGTCATGACGAGGAGTGGGTACAAAGGAAATCCTTTATCCAAAAGGATAATGTGGAGAAAGCCAACCTAAGCCCCCTGCTTGACACACACACACTTACCAAGGAGGGGGGAAGGAGACCCATGGGGGGAGACAGCCAGTCTCCACAGAGGCCAAAGGGGACAAACAACATCTGCATAGAATCACCCCAGGGGGGAAGACAAGAAGCATCACCAGGTTTGTCAATGCTCTCGCATATCAGCCCCATCTACATAAGACTTGAATACCTCTCCAGAGCAGACACTTCGGCACCCCTAAGAAAGGGCCACTCAACACCACAGGATGGGACCATTAAGCAAGTGGCTCCAAAGGGACCCCATCCCACGGGGGGGGGGGGGGGGGGAGGGAGGCGTCACCCCACCTGACCCAAAAGGCCGCCCCTCAGGGTGGGTGTCAACCCACCTGATCACGGAGGGAGGGGCTACCTGAAACACCAAGGTATAAAACACCCTGCGCAAGGGAACTGTGTTGTTGGACCGGCTCAGCAATCTTGCCCCATGCCTGGGGTAAGGGAACAAAGGATCGGCAACCCTGGGTAGCAGCACCCGGCGCTCTCCAGCTAGCTGAAATCACTGGTCGCTTGGCTTGACCGGACCCCCGGGAGACCAAGCTGACATCACTCACAAGCCGCTTGGGTAGACCGGGCCTCCGCCGGGAACCCAGCTCGCAGCGTGTGGTTGACCGGGCCTCTGCCGGGACCCGAGCTGAACGGACTAGCTGAGAGCCCTGAAATCACGGTGTCCTTGAGACTTCTTGCTTGCTACTTTGTACCGTACTGATAAGCTGTATTGCTGGCGTGTGTCTGGGTTTGTGAAGGTAATTTTGTAAATAAACTTGTTTTCTAAAAGATACTTTTGTGGCTATAAGTTATTCCTTTGTTCTGGGCTAGGGGTGATAGTCGCTGGAGATCTCGGAGAAGGCCCGCCCCCAGGACTCGCTACCCCCCTAGCATTGAACCCGCGCAGAAGACCAGGTTGTTGGTCTTCCACTGATAAAGTGGGGACTCGAACCCAGATCTCCCAAATCCCATTCCAACACTCTCACCGCCACACTGCACTGGCCCTCAATAAGCTTCATGTATGAACCTGTGAGCTTCTGCATGGAAGCTGAACTCACATTTCCATGGTGCCAATCCATTGTTCCACGCCTTACCTGCTGCCAGTTACGGTAATGCCAATAAAGAGAGGTTGAGGAATACGTGGCGAGATCTACCAAAAGTCCAGGTCTTTCCAGGTCTTCCCTTTATCAGAACTGCTCACTGATGATGTTCAGTGATTTGAGGTTCCATTTCTGAATTTTACCAGTTGCCTATTTGCATTGCAGGTGGTGATGAATGCGAAGCTAAGACTGAGGGAGACCCACGTGAGGAGCCGCCAGAAAGTGACGGATGCAGTGAGACGGAACAGGAGAGAATACAGACTGCAGCAAATCAGAACCTGAGCAATAAATCCTCCGCTTTTCAGGGCAGTGACTACTATGAAACCACCGTCCAAGAAAAAATAGAGGAAAGAAAGGAAACAACTCAGTGTGCTATGTGTAAGACAAGCTTTGATTCACAATCAAGCCTTAAAGGTCATTGTAAAATCCAGACAGGGGACAAATTGTTTAAATGTTTGGAGTGTAGAAAGACATTCAGTATTAGAACTGGTCTTACGCCACATCAAAGAATTCACACAGGGGAGAAACCATATAAATGCTTGGAGTGTGGAAAGAGCTTCACTGCGAGGACAAGCCTCACTGCTCATCAAAGAATTCACACAGGGGAGAGGCCATATAAATGTTCTGAGTGTGGAAAGAGCTTCCATAGAAGCACACACCTTACTTCTCATCAAAGAATTCATACAGGGGAGAGACCATATCAGTGTTCTGATTGTGGAAAGAGCTTCAGTCGGAGCGCACACCTCACTTCTCATCAAACAATTCACACAGGAGAGAGACCATATGAATGTTCTGAGTGTAGAAAGTGCTTCAGGGAGCGCACAAGCCTCACTTCTCATCAAAGAATTCATACAGGGGAGAAACCATATGAATGTTCTGAGTGTGGAAAGAGCTTCTGTAACAGCACACACCTCACTTCTCATCAAAGAATTCACACAGGGGTGAGACCATATGAATGTTCTGAGTGTGGAAAGAGCTTCAGTCACCGCTCAACCCTCACTTATCATCAAAGAATTCACACAGGAGAGAGACCGTATGAATGTTCTGAGTGTGGAAAGAGGTTCAGCAAGAGCACCAGCCTCACTTCTCATCAAAGAATTCACACAGGAGAGAGACCGTATGAATGTTCTGAGTGTGGAAAGAGCTTCAGTCAGAGCACAAGCCTCACTTCTCATCAAAGAATTCACACAGGAGAGAGACCGTATGAATGTTCTGAGTGTGGAAAGAGCTTCTGTAACAGCACACACCTCACTTCTCATCAAAGAATTCACACAGGGGAGAGACCATATGAATGTTCTGAGTGTGGAAAGAGGTTCAACAAGAGCACCAGCCTCACTTCTCATCAAAGAATTCACACAGGAGAGAGACCGTATGAATGTTCTGAGTGTGGAAAGAGCTTCAGTCAGAGCACAAGCCTCACTTCTCATCAAAGAATTCACACAGGAGAGAGACCGTATGAATGTTCTGAGTGTGGAAAGAGCTTCCGTAACAGCACACACCTCACTTCTCATCAAAGAATTCACACAGGGGAGAGACCATATGAATGTTCAGAGTGTGGAAAGAGCTTCAGTCGGGGGGCACACCTCACTTCTCATCAAAGAATTCACACAGGGGTGAGACCATATGAATGTTCTGAGTGTGGAAAGAGCTTCAGTCACAGCACAAGCCTCACTTATCATCGAAAGAATTCACACAGGAGAGAGACCATATGAATTTTCTGACTGTAGAAAGAGCTTCCATAACAGCTCACACCTCACTTCTCATCAAAGAATTCACACAGGAGAGAGACCGTATGAATGTTCTGAGTGTGGAAAGAGCTTCCATAACAGCTCACACCTCGCTTCTCATCAAAGAATTCACACAGGAGAGAGACCGTATGAATGTTCTGAGTGTGGAAAGAGCTTCAGTCAGAGCAGAAGCCTCACTTCTCCTCAAAGAATTCACACAGGAGAGAGACCGTATGAATGTTCTGAGTGTGGAAAGAGCTTCCATAACAGCTCACACCTCGCTTCTCGTCAAAGAATTCACACAGGAGAGAGACCGTATGAATGTTCTGAGTGTGGAAAGAGCTTCAGTCAGAGCAGAAGCCTCACTTCTCCTCAAAGAATTCACACAGGAGAGAGACCGTATGAATGTTCTGAGTGTGGAAAGAGCTTCAGTCAGAGCACGCACCTCACTTCTCATCAAAGAATTCACACAGGGGAGAGACCATATAAATGTTCTGAGTGTGTTAAGAGCTTCAGTATGAGCAACAACATCAGAAAACATCAAAGAATTCACAACCATATAAATATGCAGAGTGCGGAAAGAGCTTCAGTTCGAGCACAAATCTCAGTAGTCATCACAGAACTCGGGGAGAAACCATATAAATGCTTCGAGTGATAAAAAAAAGTTTTAAGTGTAAAGAAACGATGGCCTTCACGCACTCTCTCTCGGTCTCCAGACAGCTTTAAAACGATAAATGTTGATGTTTTTGTTTTAGTGTTGCTTTGTCTTGTAAACCGCCCAGGGAGCCTTTTGGCTGATGGGTGAATAAATATATAAAATAAATAAAGCAATAAAACAAAGTGGTGGGCGTTTAAAATAGCTGTTAACATGCTGGGCTGGCTTAGCTTAAAAGGGGATAAATATTTAAAACATTTAAGTCAAACGTTGGTGTTTGCTCACAGTGGTTTTTGCTGCTGCTGAAAGCAGAAGAGGAATGTGACTGCTCCTCTGCCATGTGACAGCGGCCCTGATTGGATGGGTGAGTGGGTGAACTGTCCCTCAGTTGAACGAGGATCGGGTAACGGGATCCCACATGCTTTACCTCCCGGTAGCTCCCTACTGCTGGCATGATTTCTGCTGCACTTAGGTGCCCCTGCTGTGGATGGCCACAGGGTGCCATGCCTAGGGATGCACGGATGTTGTGAAATCCATTCCATCTACATTTCATAGATTGTCAGGTGCCTTTTGTTCCGTTGTCTCCTCTTTGACAAAATTGGATTTTTCGCACTCCCCAAAATGCACAAATCCCCCGCCTTTCATATTTTCATGCTTTAGCCTATGGGGGAAATGGACATTTTTGACGGTATCTTATGCCATTTTTTACATAAACAATGTAGAGCCAGGGTCCTGGAAGTTACTTTCCCTGGCTCCGCTCGCGAGAACACGAGTTGAGGGGGGGGGGAGGTAGGGCGAGTGGAGCTCAGGGGGTCGAGCATGGCGAGTTCGCCAGACTTCCACCCCCCAGTCGAGTTCCGTGCACATCCCTCATACACCACCGTCCCCCACCCCATGTGGAATCTGATGCAACTTCAGTAAAACACCTATATGAATTTGTGAAGGACCAGCACCTGGGTCCTTTGTGTGAGTTCGGCGCTTAACGGGTTAACCAGTGCCGCGTTACAGCCCGTACAAGCAAGAGGAACCACCTAGGAGGTTTCTAAACGCACAAAAGGAAACTCCGCCTTTAAACTACCAAATAAGGCTTTTATTTGTTTACACAAGATATGGATCGGAACTAACAGCTTTCTAGGAATTACTACAACGTCAATAAGATCTGACATGACCTTTAAGTTTATCAATGAACAGGCTCAGGCTAGCGCATTTGGATTAGTCAGTTGCCTTAGATCAGAGACATCACGTTAGTCAGTTTCAGCCTAGCTCCGGGTCTGTCCCATCCGGGGAAAGAAACAGCTTACTCCAGCTGCTGCTGGAGGGTGGTTCGTGCTCAAAGCACCCTGGGTTCCCAACAACCAACAGAGGGAGGGGAGAGGGGTTTTCTACCCCTGGGTTTCCCGCTCTCCCGCCCCTTAGGTCACGTGGAGCTTATTGCCTGCCCCTTCGTGTCAGGTGGGCTTATTCCTGCCCGGGAAGAAGGTGACGTATTGGATACTTTACAGCTCTTTGAGACTGCCCTGTCAGGTTGATGGTCTTGATGGTCCTTTCCTGGGTTTTGTGGATTACAAGCGAGATCCTCCTTTGCTGGAATGCCGGTCTGTCTGGCTGCTTCCCTGTAACCCAATCCCCCCTTCTCGCTCCCCTCCCCTGGAGGACGGAGACTGGGGTGTGCGTGTACATATATACTCGTGTCAGGCTTTCTCCACAGAATTTATAAAGGAAGCCAAATCCTTTGTGCTAGGAATCCTAACATTTTGACAAGGTGTTTTGAGTTGTAAGACTTTTCTGTCTAAACATGCCTAGGATTGTGCCCTTATTTATATAAAAAATCAAATGTATATGGAGCCATCCCTCCCCAACCTGGCGCCCTTCAGATGGTTAGAACTACAACTCCCAGCATTCCTGTCCATTCTCCATGTTGGCTGAGGTTAATAGGAGTTGAGGAGAAGGCCGCTCTAGATAAATATCAAATGGCACAGTCCTCTGAGTTCAGGAAGAGGTGTGTGAAAGATCACGAGCAGGATCCTTTGCGTGAGTTCGGCGCCTAACGGGTTAACCGGCTCTGAGTTACAGCCCGTATGAGCGCTGGCGACCACCTGAGAGGCTTTCGCGCACAAGAGGAAACCAAAGCCCTTTAAATGACCAAATAAGGCTTTTATTTGTTTACACAAAACACAAATTGGAACTAACAGCTCTCCAGGAATACTACAATGTCAACACAACCTTAGTTGACCCCCTGCGTTACGCAATGAACAGGCTCCTAGACTAGCGGATTGAATCTAGTCAATTACCTCAGATCAGAGACGCTACGCCTAGTCAGTTTCAGCCTGGCTCCGGGTCGGCCGATCCGGGGATGAGACTGGCTTACTTGGGCCGCCGCTTGAAGGACGAGACTGGCCCCGAAGTACCCTGGGTTCCCAACAACCCCTTACCGGAAGGGAGAGGGGTTTTCTACCCCAGAGTTCCCGCTCTCCCCGCCCTCCAGGTCAGGTGGGGGCTTATGCCTGCCCCTTCGTTTCAGGTGGGCTTATTCCTGCCCGGGAAGAAGGTGACGTACTGGTACTTTACAGCTCTTTGAGACTGCCCTGATAGTTTGAGGATCCTTGATGGTCCTTCCTGGGTTTTTGTGGATCTCCACCGAGACTCTTCCTTGTTGGGGATGACGACCTGTCTGGCTGCTTCTCCTGTGACTTCATCCCTCCTCCCTCGCCCCCTCCCTTAGGGGAAGACTGTGTGTGTGTGTGTGTGTGCAGACTTGTGTTGGGCTTTCTCCACAAGGTGGTTGTGTTGTTCTGCCAGCCACTTCTTCCTCGCAGCCGCAAAGGAAGAGACACTTTTCTTTCCACCTTGCCAAACATGAGAAACAGACTCCTAATGGCCCTTTGCACTGAGCCTGTACAAGACCCTTTTATCCGAGGCCTCCCGTTTCCTGGAAACTGCTTCGCCCCCACTTCGTCTACAGCTGCAATAAAGTGAGGGGAAAGGAGGGGTGCCTCTGATACTGAGAGAGCCCTTTAATGAAGTTCGATCAGGCAAGTTCCTCAAAGTTTTAAAAGTTTCATGGAGGAAAGAGCGGAGAGAGAGGGACGGAGTTAAACCCAGCGAGGAAAGCTTGCAGGCCGAGGGGCAGGGTACTCCCTGCGTCCCACGCAACGGAGCGAAGGAGCGCGCGGGCTGCGCGGACCCGGCAGCAGCTGCAGCTCGTGGGGCCCCTTCCCCGCTCACTGGTCGGCGGCGCCAGCCAACGGGATGTCAGCCTGGCGCGTCAAATACGCCGCGCTCTCCCCCTCGCCCACCTGCACAGCACCAGCGCAGGTCGGGGGAGGGCCCTACGCCCCGTCTACCCCTCAGTCACCTCTTTCTCCCCCCCCCCGCTACTCGCGCCAGGCACCTGCCCCACCTTATCCCACAGAGAGGTAGAGGGGATTTGGGTGCTCCATGACGACCAGCTCTGGGGCTCGCTGCTGGAGCGGCCAATGCTTAGGGGCAAGTACCTGTGTCAGGAACTGGCCCAGGTGATGTGCTCTGGTGTTTAATGGCCACCAGACCAGCGTCCCCACATGGGCCCCACAGGAGAGTTAAGGATTGGCACATCTTGCTGCCACATGGCAGTGCTCCAGATGTGGAGGAAGTGCCACCCGGGCAGCATAATGTTCACCCAAGATGAAGCGGAGCGCTACTTGCCCCCAAGCATAGTTGCCATCCGCTGGCAGCCCTTTGGAGCGGTGTGGGTAGGGCCTGCCCGCCCCGTGCAAGGGGTTGGGGAAGAGGAGCTCATTGACGTAACCGCCCCAGTGCTCTAACATTCTAAAGCTGGGCTCTCCAACCTTGGATCCCCAGATGTTGCTGGACTACAGCTCCCAGAATCCTTTGCCACTAGCCTTGCTGGCTGGGTATGCTGGGAGCTGTAGGTCAGCAACATCTGGGGACCCAAGGTTGGAGAGCCCTGGTCTAAAGACATAGAATCGTAGAATCATAGAAAAGTAGAGTTGGAAGGGGCCTACAAGGCTATCGAGTCCAACCCCCTGCTCAAGGCAGGAATCCAGGTCAAAGCATCCCTGAGAGATGGCTGTCCAGCCGCACCTTGAATGCCTCCAGAGTGGGAGAGCCCACCACCTCCCTAGGTAGTTGATTCCATTGTCTTATTGCTCTGACAGTCAGGAAATTTTTCCTGATGTTTAGGTGGAATCTAGGTTCTTGTAGCTTGAGCCCATTATTCCGTGTCCTGCAAACTGGGAGGATCGAGAAGAGATCCTGGCCCTCCTCTGTGTGACAACCCTTCAAGTACTGGAAGAGTGCGATCATATCTCCCCTCAATCTCCTCTTCTGAAGGCTAAACATGCCCAGTTCTTTCAGTCTCTCCTCATAGGGCCTTGTTTCCAGTCCCTTTATCATCCTTGTTGCCCTCCTCTGAACCCTCTCCAGTTTGTCTATGTCCTTCTTAAAGTGTGGTGCCCAGAACTGGACGCAGTACTCAAGATGGGGCCTAACCAGTGCTGAGTAAAGGGGAATTATCACTTCACGCGATTTGGAAGCTATACTTCTATTCATGCAGCCCAAAATAGCATTTGCCTTCTTTGCAGCCACATCGCATTGCTGGCTCATATTCAGTTTGTGATCCACCACAATTCCAAGATCCTTCTCACTCGTAGTATTGTTGAGCCTGGGGCCCCTTTTCCACAATCCCACCATCAATGGCTTCATAAACCAGTGTTTTGGTCTTCTTACAAATACGTGAGTAGTACTCTGATGGATGGTCAGATTTCCTGCATTGGGAAATGTCTACTCTGCTGTTTCCAGAAGAACTTTAGCAAAAAGACCTGGCAAAAAGAGAACATAAGAGACATCGAAGAAAATATTAGTGATCTGGCTAAAGCCTTTAAGGAAATATCCAGCTTTATCATATCTGAGGACTTTAGCCCATGAGGAATCCGTGTCATGATCAAATACTGTGGAGGAAGGGGGGGCTGGCTGACCCGCCACACCCCCACCCTTTCCTACCCCAAAGGAACCAAGACCCCCTGAGATCTCAAGGTACCCGATTGCCAGCCTTAGCTGTCTGCAATCCTACTTGAATCTCTGTTCAGGGACTTGCCTTTGTCTATAACCTGGATTTAGTTACTGAACCAAGCAGAGTGACTTTACCATGTGGGGTAAAACCAAAAGGTTTATTCTGGTAGTATTTTACAACAAAAGGTGGGAAATGAGAGAAGCACACAAAATTAGAGACACTTTGGTACACAGTAAAGCTGCAAAATAACAAAACCTGATTCTTAATATCTCAGGCACACACTCTGTTACCTGAGGGTCGGTTCTCTTCCAGGGTTAGATCCAGCACGCCTTGCTGCCCAATGGAGATTACCACATCTACCCACAGGTCCGAGATGGGTAGCCTCCAACAAGGCTTGCCTTTACCAGAGCCCTCATTCAGCTAATTTCACCAGGAGCTACCTGGGGTTGGATCCTGAGGTCCCCCCCCCCGAAGGCTTGGACCTCTGCCTGGCTTGCCGCCATTGCTCCACAGCCGGCAACCACTCGAACAAAGACAAAGACTCACAGGCTACACGTTGGGAAATAGCTCCTCCCCTCCCCGTAGCTTTGCTGCTTTCAGCCAATCATGTAGCACTTCACCTGGCCAGGCAGGGAAGGGAGACTCATGACTCACTGGGCTTGAACTACATTTACATTTGAAAGACTTTCAGGACTTCTAGGCGCCATCGCCTCCTCCAAGCCTTTAGCAAGTTCACACATGAGAGTGTGTGTGTGCATGTAGGAACCCCCAAAGGCTCTTTTCTTCACAAATACATCCTCTGAAGTGTCCATTTTAAGAACAAAGATACAATTATTGTGAGGATTGTGAAGGAGGCTGATCTTACACCAACCCTCCAGGGTAGGCCACAGTCCCAATGTTCCCTGGACTGGCACACACCTCCCAAGGTTCCATACACCAAACCGGTGTAGCAGCCCCAACCTTTAGACAAGGAACACACGCCAAGATTAATTTGGAGACTTTATTAAAAAGTAAAAATAACAAGTTAGTCAGTGTAGGGTCTCCAATTGTCCAATATAAGTAAAATAATCCCTTATAAGAAAGGGCTAAAAGAAGGTAAGGGAAAAGGGGTGAGGTAGTTGTGAGGAAAAGGGAATGGGAATAAAAAGGGACTCTAAAAGAATATAAAAACAAACCCCAAGAGTCTGCAGGAACAAAGCAAGTCAAACCAGGCCTAGCTTTTCCTAGCTAACCTGTCAGAGTGGCATACCTGCCCAGATGGAACTTCCCAGCATCCACACCCCAAAGGAAGAACCCTGAAGCCTTTTCCCCTAGCTCCTTTATTGCCAGCAGGGTCCATTTTCCCACCCAGCGTTCACCAATCCTGTCTTCTTGACTGTCGAAGGAGGGCCCCCCACCCTTTCTCAGCTGTAGACACTTTCTCATGACTTCATCCCAATTAACGCCTGACCTTGCTTCTCAGCTCTGCAGCTCACCCTTATCTCCCAGGTGCTCCCAACCACCCTCCCAGTACATTCCAAAAGACTAAAGTAAAAATCCGTTAGCTAAACAGCAATGGGGGGGGGGGGGGGAAGGGACATCTAACAGGCTTTCCCTAAAGTCTCAGCTACTACAAGTCCCATCTTCACAAGGATTATGTTATTTACCATGACTGTGTCCTTGCAATTCAGAGGTTAATTAGGCTGGGAGAAAATAATGTCCTCAAATCCAGCCAGATGACACCAGGGACAAGTAGGAATCTGCACCCAGATCTCTCTCCTGTAAAAACGCTGCACACCATTCACTAAGCCACGCTTGTTCTCTCAGGCTGGGAGGCCCTTTCCACACCTGTGAGTGGAAGTGGGGGGGCTGCCTCAAGGGCGAGAGCAGTAGCAACCGCCCTCAGAGCTCTCCTGGCATCCGAGGCCAACGTTGCTTCTGCTGCCTCCTCCTCCTCCTAATTTTTCTGAACTGTTCCTTGCAACTGGTGGCTGCTGAGCAGGGGTGGGCCATTTCCCTCCGCACCAATAACTTCAAAAGAAATCCCATTCCCGCCAGAGTCCCATTGATTAACCCATTTAAAAATCTCTCCGGGGGTTGCGCGTGTTTCCTTGGCAGAGCAGCCGAAGGCACAGGCAGGGCTCTCCATGGCCCGGGCGCAGGTTGGATAGCAAACGGGTCAGGTGACCGTTACTGGGCCAATCACAGCCGTGCGCCCTTTCTGCAGCCCCAGTGGGTCGCCTTTGTGAAAGGCCTGGCGGGGAGAGCCCAGCCGCGGAGCCCGTCGCGAGGAGCGGCAGTTGCTGCAGAAGTTTTCTTTTCTATTTTCCTTTCGGAGCGGAGCAGCGTTTTAAAAGTTATTTTTATTTTATTTTTTGACGAGAAGGCTGCAAGAGCGAGCAAGTAGCGTCTCTCCCGCCAGGCAAGGGACTCGCGTTCACGGATGTGGGGGGGTGCCTTGGCGGTGGGGCTGCGGTGGGGCAGCTTGGAGGTGGCGCGATCTAAGCTGTGGTGGCTTGTGCGACTCCACTAGGATTTCGCTGACCCGAAGTGGGCCCGCGTGGCCTCCGGGCCTCTTTCTGCTCATCCCAGAGCTTAGAGGCGGGGTCGTTTCTCATATTTTCTCAGCAAGATCTGGGAGTTGTGGGTCATTTTTGAATTTCTCGGAGCAAGATGTGGTGGTTGTGGGCTGGTTTTTTAACAAAAAAATCTGAGCAAGACGTGGTGTGGTGTTTGTGGGGCAGTAGCATTTCCTCTGAGTAAAATATTTGCACGGGGCTTGGGGTCTGTTACCAGACGCCTTTCCCAAGCCCACTGCAGTATCCTGCTCAGGAGACAGGCTGGGGCCCATCGAGGTTGGTGCTGGTAGCTGCAGCACCTTCTCTCCCTTATTTAAAAAAAATATTTTATACTCTGGGAGCACCGGTATGGGCAGGTGCACGGTTATAGATGCTCATCTTTTTGTTTTTTAAATATTTATTTCAAACTAATTATTTACTTAATTTATTTTACAGTATTTTTATCCTGCTCCTAAGTAAAAAATAATAATAAAAAGGCTCCTGGAGGGGCTTACATATTTATTTATTTATTTATATTTATGAATCGCCCATCTGGCCAGACATCCGGCCACTCTGAGCGATGTACAATGCAATAAAATACAGGGGACAAACACACACACACACACACAGTATAAAACACAATTAAAACCAGTACAAAACTAACCCACCCCATATTCCCGCCTAAAAAGCCACGTTTTTAATGCCAGGCGGAAGCTAATCAAGGAAGGGGCATGATCAGTAAAAGAAGACAGCCCCTGCCTGCAGGCTTGCAGTCTCAAAAGACAGGGCACACAAGGAAAAAGGAATAGGGAGGGATGAGAGGGAAATAACGATGCAATCCTGTGTATGTTTATACAGAAGTAAGTGCTACAAGCCTCAGCATCTGCCAGCTGCCCATGCTGGCTGAGGAATTCTGGGAGTTGTAGGACTTGTTTCTGTCTAAACCTGCATAGGACATGTGCCAGCCTTTTTCTCCTTGGGGGCTAATGAGCATGGACATGTTTTTTGCAATTTTGACCAAGGAAAAGACATGGATTAACTCTGTGTGTCTCTCTCTCTCTCTCACACACACACACACACTTCCACCCTTAAGTGTGCTAGTAACCCTTTAAGTAATAAATGTGAAACAAGAGGTGCCTAGTTCCCTTGGTCCACTGACAGCTGGGAAGCAGCTCTTCTTTTGCAGGCCAACAGGTTGGGGAAGCCTGCCATATGTGTGTGTGTGTGTATAGTTCCCAGCGGGCTTCTTTCTTTCCTGCTCTGTGCACAGCCAGGAAACCCCTTTGATTTGGGGGCTAATTTAAAAAGTCTGAAATGTTGAAAAAGATAGAAGTGATTTCCCGATTATACCCTTTGCATTTTGAATAGAATTACCGCATTTTTCGCGCCATAAGACGCACTTACTGTATGGTACAAAAAAAAATTAAAAAAAAAATCAGCTGAGAGGCGGGGGCTTCCCCCGCCCCACCCAGGAGTCCTCCGCTCTTCCGGACCAGCAGAGGAAAGTAAAAAAAAAATAATTTTTTTTTTAAAAAAAACTATATTCACTCCATAAGACGCACAGACATTTCCACCTAGTTTTTTGGGGGGGTAAAGTGCGTCTTATGGAGCGAAAAATACGGTAGCCTCCTCTCCATAGAATTAGAATGAGAGAAATGTTTCCCCCAGAAATCTAGGCCTTCCACATATGTAAATTCAAGAGATTAATAGATATTCGCAAGTCAGATAATTAATCAACACATACCCCTCACCATTGTATCCTTACCACACCTCTACGCGGTAGGTTAAGCTGAGAGTCAGTGACTGGCCCAAAGTCACACAGTGAGCTTCATGCCCGAGTGGGGACTAGAATCCAGGTCTCCCAAATCCCAGTCCAACACTCTAAGCAGTACGCCACACTGGTGTTGTTTTGGGGCCTTGGTGTTCACCAGCCTTTCCTTCATGGTGATGACCTGGTTCCTAGTTGGCATCATCTCTGGAAAAAAAGAACAAATCTTCCTGCCCTGAGAGTGTCGTAATTAACTTGCTGAACCACCTCTTCGCTTTGCAGGGCTTGGTAGTGTCTCCAATGTTTGCAGTCTTGGGCTTGAGACAGAAGAATAAGGAGTTCCTTTGGTCCTGTTAGAGGCTTCCTTGGAGCACTGATCCACGATGGGTGAGAAGGACTCGGACAGCTCTACGGCAGGAAATGGGCTTGGTACCACCACAACTGGGAGCAGTGGGGGATTCTGGGAAAGAACGGTGCAGAGAATCCTGGGAGAAGAGATGCTCTGCCCAGAGGTACGGAGCCAGCAGTTCCGGCAGTTCTCCTACCAGGAGGCCGAGGGGCCACGGGAGGTGTGCAGCCGACTCCACGATCTGTGCCGTCGGTGGCTGAATCCGGAGAGGCACACAAAACCTCAGATCCTGGACCTGGTGATCCTGGAGCAATTCGTGGCTATCCTGCCCTCGGAGCTGGGTAGCTGGGTGAGGGAATGTGGAGCGGAGACCAGTTCCCAGGTGGTGGCCCTGGCAGAAGGCTTCCTCCTGAGCCAGGCAGAGAATGAGAAGCTAGAAGAGCCACAGGTGAGAGACTTTTATCCTAGTATTTATTTATTTATTGTATTCATAGATTTCATAGATCATAGGAGTTGGAAGGAGCCTACAAGGCTATCGAGTCCAACCCCCTGCTCAATGCAGGAAACTAGAGGAGGGGTCTCCTATCCAAGTAATAACCAGGCCTGACCCTGTTTAGCTTTCCACACGCAGACAAGCTGAGCCAGCGTGGGAACCCAAGGCGGCTTACGTGGTCGTCGTCCTCTCCATTTTATCCTCACAACAACCCTGTGAGGTAGGTTAGGCTGAGAGTCAGTGCCTGGCCCAAAATCACCCAGTGAGTTTCATGGCAGAGCGGGGACTAGAATCCGTATATCCTGAGTCCCTTTCCAACACTCTCACCACTACGCCACACTGCCTCTCATGATTTGGATCTCCCAGTCCAGGAATTTACCAATATGCCACACTGCCTCTCATAATTTGGAAAGACAAACAACGTGGGGTAGGACTTAGTAGCATGTGCCATTCACTGTTGAAGCAGAGATCTCCCGAACACTGAAGGCCTTTGCCTCTAGTGCCATTCCTTTCCTAATCCCTCTTCCCATTCCATGTCTTGGTCCTCATTGCTCTTTCAGGAGCAGGGCCTGTTTGCAAAATTGGGAGCTGTTTTCCCCGAGGCAGAGAAGGCTCCATCGGGCAGCAGGGAGAGCCCAGTGCGGAGGGGGATCGTGCAGGAGGGTGACGGAAGAGCCACCTGGCAGGGTAAGGACTAACGGGGCATATTTGGGGGGTTGAGTGGGGATGGGGAGTGACACTTAACTTCATCCTTTCCCACAGTTCAGAAATGTGTTTACTCTCTACATCTGCAGTTGTTATGCATGGAAACCCGTAGTGTGATTTCTGGTCAAGAACCCAAATGGGGAGAGAGGTGTTTTCCCACAATGAAATAATATTAAGAAACACAGCCATTTAATGCCCTCGTGTACTTAGACATGCATCATTTAATCTCCGAGACGAAGCATTTGCTCCTGCCTTCACACCACTTTTGTCTCCCACAGGTGATAGGATGATGCCATCAAGAGGTACCCCATCACCCCGTCCTTATGATGGAGGGGAAACAGCTGCTGTGGATCCAGATCAGGTAGGGGGAAGAATCCCCGTTGCACGGCCCAGGGGCGGCCTGGCTACCTCTTTCCTCTGCTCACCTCCTGGGCCTGAACAAATCTCTCCCCTTCCTTCTTTTTGCTTCTGTCAAAGCGGCCCACTTCGATAGATGCTGAGAATAATAACCACTCGCCTCACCTTAACCAGTGTTTTATATTTTGCTCATCTGTAATCTTCAGGGAATCAATGAGGAGGAAATGATTCCTTTTCCTTTCAGGGTTTGGTGACCTTTGAGGAGGTGGCCGTGTCTTTCACCGAAGTGGAGTGGGCTCTCCTGGATCCGGACCAGAAATCTTTGTATAGGGTAGTCATGGAGGAGACTTCTGGGACAGTGGCCTTTCTTGGTAAGTCTCCGTCTTTCCCTGGTTAATAATAACGACCGGTTCGGATGATCGGGAAAGGAAAAGTAGTCACAGTGGCTTCTTTCCCCCGCCCCCACATGTCCCGCTTTTGCGCCGCCTCATTTGTATAAATCCCTGCGCCGTATGTGTCGTCCGAACCCAGGTTGCCGTGTCATCCGAAACCAGCAAGGTGGGCGGCAGGGGTGGCTCCCAATCCTCTTTGCATCCCATGGCTTGTTCTAGATTTCTGTGGTGTTTTGGAAACCAGCCCCACTGCCCAGCGTCACCGAGTTGAGATGATGCAGGAGCATGCGCACAGTGCAGGGAATTAGGAAAATGAGGTGGTGCACAGGCTGCATGTGCCGGACAGGGAAAAGAAGCCACCATGGTTTCTTTTCCTTCCCTGATCATGTAAACCCAGCCAGTATCTTGTTTATTAATACAACAAACTAATGTCAGCATTTTTTGCACATTATGTTTTAGCACGTCAGGTCTCCATCTTCTAATCTAACAGGATGTATCTATTTTTATTGACTAAGAGCGCGATCCTAGACATGTTTAGACCGAAAAATTGTCTACAATTAACTGGTTTTTATCGGTGTGACCTGCCTAGAGAGCTTCAGCTATTGGGTGGTATAGAAATAATCGTCGTCATCATCCTCATCCTACAGTTCTCAGCATGCTGGCTGGGGAATGCCGACTATAGGACTTTCCTCCCTGGTACCAAGTGAAGAAACATACCTTATCAGTTACCATGAATGTTTATTTGGAACAGGGAGCATGAGAAGCCTTTAGCTTCTCTAGTGGAACAGCAGATCAGTGAAACAAATGATAGGGCCGCTGCTGGCCTACAGGAATTCAACAATAAAAGATAGTGAAATAAAGGCAGAAGAAACGTCTGTCAAAAGCTTAGATCCTTGACAGGCGATGAAAAAGCAGGGGGGACCCATATTCTAAGGAACCAGGCCATAGGAGCAGAAAGAGAAGCAAAATCAACAAACAAAATAATATTGGTGACTGTTATCCAAACCTAGGTCAGTAAGTTCTAACTTTGATAAAATCGTTATTAAATACGTTTTACAATTAAATCCCCCCCTCTCTCCCTCCCAAAGGAAAACCTTCTGGGGCAGAGTCTTAAGTTTTGACATATTTGTGTGAGCAAAGCTATAAAACAAAAAAGGGAAAACGGAAGACACAAGGTTAACCTAAATCATCAACATTGTAAAATCCTTTTTGGACTCTGCCCTGCTTGCTCCTTTGCAAGCATTAGTTTCGTATTATTCCATACCCGGGCAAGAACAGTTCAGAGATCTCTCTTTTTTTGTGAATGTGCAGTATTATCTTTGGGAGAACCACTAGCCTTTGTGGCCTTCGTGGCTCCTGGCTGAAAGGAGTATCCATGTTTTCTCGCGACCTTCACACCTCCGCATTTCATGGAATGGGGGGGGGGGTCGTGGCCTCTCTTGCGTGCCATCCTCAAGGCTGCCCTGTCAGCTTTTCTCTCCTCTCTCCTTATTTCTAGCAAAGCACAGGAAAGCCATCACGGTTGCAATAGGATTCACCGGCCTCTTTGGGAAAGGCATCTTAATGGTCCCCTTGGCCCTGCAGTATTTGGGGTTCCCTGTGAATTACTCTCAAGTGACGATGTATCTATGACAAAAATAATAATGTTATGCATACACACGTACACATTCACATCATTTGGCAAAATGCCACATTGAAGTGTGTCCTGCCAAAGTGAGACAGACCCCTGGTGAGTTTAGGGATTGGGCCCACTGCTGCGGCAAAGGAGCCTTCTCGAGGGATACAGGAACAGGTTCTGATTCAGAGGCAGAGGAGGTGGTGGAACTCGCAGCTAAAATGCCAAGCACGGTTGTAGCAGAGATAAGCAGGGAGGTGGGAGAGCGTACATCAGCCTCAGATCCCGTGGGAAGCCGGAGCACGCCTGAGGAGGAGCAGGAGCGGGGATTGGGCCTGACTGATCCCAGAGTGAGAGGTCAACTGAAAAGGGAGGATCCACTAAGAACCCTCAGACACTCTAAGCGGCTCTGAAGCAACAGGACACGCCTGAAAGGGGTTTTTTTAGACATTGGAGTTTGGAAGGGAGGAACGGCCCTCCGTCTGGAATCAACGTCTTTCTATGAGGCCACATTTCCTTAACGATCTGATAACACTCGGAAGCAAACTCTTGCTGATTGCTGATTAAAGAAATTCCTGTTACGGGTCCAGTTCAAATGATAAGAAATTTATGTGGAACTGACATTTTCTTCACTCCCACGGGAACTGCTCGTAAGCAGTGAGTCAAAGAAGAGAATTCCGATGAAGCCATTAATGAATGACGAAACAGGATTGACTACCTGATTCCTGTATCCAACTATACTCTGTCTGTTAGAATATGGTCACTCCATGTCTTTTACCCTTGTACTCAGTTTGTTACTGTAATTAGTTATTGATACTTGTTCACTAGTATACATCAAATTATATTCTGTTATTGTTGTTATCCTCATTTGCTTTGCACCTCTGGAACTCTGTTATTATTATTATCATCACTTTCTGCTAGTGGTAAATTACCATCCTGCTTTTGGTTTGTTACAAGACTTTTGCACTGGTTTGCAACCAGCCCATTATTGTTAATTAGAATCCTTGGCCTTTTGCCAATGTGTATAACATCTTAGAGGGCCACAATTGTAATTCTCTGTTTTTTTTCAAATTGTTTTTTGTATTCAGTTGTTTATAATGAAGTCAATCTTTGACTCATTACATGTTTTTCTCATTATAAATTACTTACCAGGTTTATTGTGTTTAACATTTTGAGACTTTGTTCTTTTGTATACCGCATTTTTCGCTCCATAAGACGCCCCCCCCCCAAACTAGGTGGAAATGTCTGTGCGTCCTATGGAGCGAATATTGTAATCTGGGCGCCTCCAACTGGTCGGGGGAGAGCGGAGGACTCCTGTGCGGGGCGGGGCAAGCCCCCGCCTCTCAGCTGATTCCCCGCGAAACAGCTGATTTTTAAAATAAAAAATTATTATTATTATTATTATTATTATTATTATTATTATTATTTACTTTCCTCTGCTGGTCCGGAATACCGGAAGACTCGTGGGCAGGGTGGGGAATCCCCGCCTCTCAGCTGATTCCACGCGGAACAGCTGATTTTAAAAATATATATTTACCGGTATTTTTTGGTACCATACGGTTAGTGCGTCTTATGGTCCGGTGCATCTTATGGTCCGAAGAATGCGGTATATATCAATATTTAACTTTTTGTGGTTGTGGGTGTTTTGGCACTCTCATTTATCGGCTTTACTTATCAACTACAACCGGTTGGTTTTGTGTTTCTTCCCTTTATCAAATCTACTCACTGAGGATGTTCAGTGATTTGAGGTTTCATTTCTGAATTTTACCAGTTTCCGATATGCATTGCAGGAGGTGATGAATGGGAAGCCGAGACTGAGGGAGACCCAGGTGAGGAGCCGCCAGAAAGAGACGGATGTAGGCAGACAGAACAGGAGAGAATACAAACTGCAGCAAATCGGAACCTGAGGGATAAATCCTCCACTTTTCAGGACAGTGACTACTATGAAACCACCGTCCCAGAAAAAATAGAGGAAAGAAAGGAAACAACTCAGTGCACTGTGTGTAAGACAAGCTTTCACACAGGAGAGAAACCATATGAATGTTCTGAGTGTGGAAAGAGTTTCAGTCAGAGCACAAGCCTCACTTCTCATCAAAGAATTCACACAGGAGAGAGACCGTATGAATGTTCTGAGTGTGAAAAGAGTTTCAGCAGGAGCACGCACGTCACTTCTCATCAAAGAATTCACACAGGAGAGAGACCGTATGAATGTTCTGAGTGTGGAAAGAGCTTCAGTTGGAGCACCAGCCTCACTTCTCATCAAAGAATTCACACAGGAGAGAGACTGTATAAATGTTCTGAGTGTGGAAAGAGCTTCAGGAAGAGCACGCACCTCACTTCTCATCAAAGAATTCACACAGGAGAGAGACCGTATGAATGTTCTGAGTGTGGAAAGAGCTTCAAGAAGAGCACACACCTCTCTTCTCATCAAAGAATTCACACAGGAGAGAGACCGTATGAATGTTCTGAGTGTGGAAAGAGCTTCAGGGAGAGCACGCACCTCACTTCTCATCAAAGAATTCACACAGGAGAGAGACCGTATGAATGTTCTGAGTGTGGAAAGAGCTTCAGGGAGAGCACCAGCCTCACTTCTCATCAAAGAATTCACACAGGGGAGAGACCATATCAGTGTTTGCAGTGTGGAAAGAGTTTCAGTCAGAGCACAAGCCTCACTTCTCATCAAAGAATTCACACAGGAGAGAGACCGTATAAATGTTCTGAGTGTGGAAAGAGCTTCAGGGAGAGCACGCACCTCACTTCTCATCAAAGAATTCACACAGGAGAGAGACCGTATGAATGTTCTGAGTGTGGAAAGAGCTTCAGTCACCGCTCAACCCTCACTTCTCATCAAAGAATTCACACAGGAGAGAGACCGTATGAATGTTCTGAGTGTGGAAAGAGCTTCAAGAAGAGCACACACCTCACTTCTCATCAAAGAATTCATACAGGAGAGAGACCGTATGAATGTTCTGAGTGTGGAAAGAGCTTCAGCAAGAGCACACACCTCACTTCTCATCAAAGAATTCACACAGGAGAGAGACCGTATGAATGTTCTGAGTGTGGAAAGAGCTTCAGTCAGAGCACAAGCCTCACTTCTCATCAAAGAATTCACACAGGAGAGAGACCGTATGAATGTTCTGAGTGTAGAAAGAGCTTCAGGGGGAGCACCAGCCTCACTTCTCATCAAAGAATTCACACAGGGCAGAGACCGTATAAATGTTCTGAGTGTGGAAAGAGCTTCGGCAAAAGCACAAACTTCACTGCTCATCAAAGAATTCACACAGGAGAGAGACCGTATGAATGTTCTGAGTGTGGAAAGAGCTTCAGTCACCGCTCAACCCTCACTTCTCATCAAAGAATTCACACAGGAGAGAGACCGTATGAATGTTCTGAGTGTGGAAAGAGCTTCAAGAAGAGCACACACCTCACTTCTCATCAAAGAATTCACACAGGAGTGAGACCGTATGAATGTTCTGAGTGTGGAAAGAGCTTCAGGGAGAGCACGCACCTCACTTCTCATCAAAGAATTCACACAGGGGAGAGACCGTATGCATGTTCTGAGTGTGGAAAGAGCTTCAGTCACCGCTCAACCCTCACTTCTCATCAAAGAATTCACACAGGAGAGAGACCGTATGAATGTTCTGAGTGTGGAAAGAGCTTCATTCAAAGCTCAAGCCTCACTTCTCATCAAAGAATTCACACGAGAGAAACGATATAAATATTCTCATTGTGGAAAGTGCTTTAGCAAGAGCACAACCCTCACTTCTCATCAAAGAATTCACACAGGAGACAGTCCGTATGAATGTTCTGAGAGTGGAAAGAGCTTCAGTATGAGCAACAACATCAGAAAACATCAAAGAATTCACAACCATATAAATATGCAGAGTGCGGAAAGAGCTTCAGTTCGAGCACAAATCTCAGTAGTCATCACAGAACTCGGGGAGAAACCATATACCCCGTATATACTCGACTTTAAGTCAGCCCTAACATAAGTCGAGGCCCCTAATTTCACCCCCCAAAACTGGGAAAACTTATTGCCCCCAGTATAAGTCTAGGGTGGGAAATGTACGAGGGGAGACTCCCGCCGCCACCCCCAGACACCCCCCCCGTCCCTGCACCCACTGCCGCCGAAGCCCCGCCACTGCCAAAGCCCCCCAGGACCCCCGCCGCCACCCCCAAACACCCCCACGCTACCCCAGACACCCCACCCACACCCCCGTACCTGGCAGCCGCCGCTGCCGAAGCCCCTCCCCCACCAAAGCCGCGCCGCGCCGCAGCCCCCCAGACACCCTCATGCAACCCCCATGCCACCCCAGCCCTCCACCCCCAGGACCCCTGCCGCCACCCCCAGACACCCCACCCCCGGACCTGCACCCGCCGCCGCCGAAGCCCCTCCCCCGCCGAAGCCGCGCCGCAGCCCCCCCAGACACCCCCACGCTACCCCCAGACCCGTGCGGCGGATGCCTCGTTCCCGCCGACTTCGGGCCCAGGAGATTGCGCCGGCCGGGCGGCTCGTCGGGCCCGGCCGGCCGAAGTAAAGTGCCGCGCCGTACTGTGGCGGCGCGGTGGGAGTGTGGGGAGAAGCCGCGGCCCGCGCCGGCGAGGCACCGCCCCGCCCCCTCTCCCAGCCAAGAAAACTGGGCCGGCCGGGCAACTCGCTGAGCCCCGCCGGCCGAAGCAACTGCCACACCGTTCGGGTGGCGCGGCACGACCGTCTGGAGAGGCCGCGGCGCACACGCTCGTGGCGCCTCTCGCACAAAGTCCCCGGCCGAGGAGACTGGGCCGGCCGGGCATCTCGCCGTGGCAGGCTGGGTGAGGTGAGTGCCGCGCCGCTCATGGCGGCGCAGCAGGGCGGAGAGGGGAGGTGATGGCCTTGCATCGGAGACATCACGTTAGTCAGTTTCAGCCTAGCTCCGGGTCTGTCCCATCCGGGGAAAGAAACAGCTTACTCCAGCTGCTGCTGGAGGGTGGTTCGTGCTCAAAGCACCCTGGGTTCCCAACAACCAACAGAGGGAGGGGAGAGGGGTTTTCTACCCCTGGGTTTCCCGCTCTCCCGCCCCTTAGGTCACGTGGAGCTTATTGCCTGCCCCTTCGTGTCAGGTGGGCTTATTCCTGCCCGGGAAGAAGGTGACGTATTGGATACTTTACAGCTCTTTGAGACTGCCCTGTCAGGTTGATGGTCTTGATGGTCCTTTCCTGGGTTTTGTGGATTACAAGCGAGATCCTCCTTTGCTGGAATGCCGGTCTGTCTGGCTGCTTCCCTGTAACCCAATCCCCCCTTCTCGCTCCCCTCCCCTGGAGGACGGAGACTGGGGTGTGCGTGTACATATATACTCGTGTCAGGCTTTCTCCACAGAATTTATAAAGGAAGCCAAATCCTTTGTGCTAGGAATCCTAACATTTTGACAAGGTGTTTTGAGTTGTAAGACTTTTCTGTCTAAACATGCCTAGGATTGTGCCCTTATTTATATAAAAAAATCAAATGTATATGGAGCCATCCCTCCCCAACCTGGCGCCCTTCAGATGGTTAGAACTACAACTCCCAGCATTCCTGTCCATTCTCCATGTTGGCTGAGGTTAATAGGAGTTGAGGAGAAGGCCGCTCTAGATAAATATCAAATGGCACAGTCCTCTGAGTTCAGGAAGAGGTGTGTGAAAGATCACGAGCAGGATCCTTTGCGTGAGTTCGGCGCCTAACGGGTTAACCGGCACTGAGTTACAGCCCGTATGAGCGCTGGCGACCACCTGAGAGGCTTTCGCGCACAAGAGGAAACCAAAGCCCTTTAAATGACTAAATAAGGCTTTTATTTGTTTACACAAAACACAAATTGGAACTAACAGCTCTCCAGGAATACTACAATGTCAACACAACCTTAGTTGACCCCCTGTGTTACGCAATGAACAGGCTCCTAGACTAGCGGATTGAATCTAGTCAATTACCTCAGATCAGAGACTCTACGCCTAGTCAGTTTCAGCCTGGCTCCGGGTCGGCCGATCCGGGGATGAGACTGGCTTACTTGGGCCGCCGCTTGAAGGACGAGACTGGCCCCGAAGTACCCTGGGTTCCCAACAACCCCTTACCGGAAGGGAGAGGGGTTTTCTACCCCAGAGTTCCCGCTCTCCCCGCCCTCCAGGTCAGGTGGGGGCTTATGCCTGCCCCTTCGTTTCAGGTGGGCTTATTCCTGCCCGGGAAGAAGGTGACATACTGGTACTTTACAGCTCTTTGAGACTGCCCTGATAGTTTGAGGATCCTTGATGGTCCTTCCTGGGTTTTTGTGGATCTCCACCGAGACTCTTCCTTGTTGGGGATGACGACCTGTCTGGCTGCTTCTCCTGTGACTTCATCCCTCCTCCCTCGCCCCCTCCCTTAGGGGAAGACTGTGTGTGTGTGTGTGTGTGCAGACTTGTGTTGGGCTTTCTCCACAAGGTGGTTGTGTTGTTCTGCCAGCCACTTCTTCCTCGCAGCCGCAAAGGAAGAGACACTTTTCTTTCCACCTTGCCAAACATGAGAAACAGACTCCTAATGGCCCTTTGCACTGAGCCTGTACAAGACCCTTTTATCCGAGGCCTCCCGTTTCCTGGAAACTGCTTCGCCCCCACCTCGTCTACAGCTGCAATAAAGTGAGGGGAAAGGAGGGGTGCCTCTGATACTGAGAGAGCCCTTTAATGAAGTTCGATCAGGCAAGTTCCTCAAAGTTTTAAAAGTTTCATGGAGGAAGGAGCGGAGAGAGAGGGGCGGAGTTAAACCCGGCGAGGAAAGCTTGCAGGCCGAGGGGCGGGGCACTCCCTGCGGCCCACGCAACTGAGAGACGGAGCGAAGGAGCGCGCGGGCTGCGCGGACCCGGCAGCAGCTGCAGCTCGTGGGGCCCCTTCCCCGCTCATTGGTCGGCGGCGCCAGCCAAGGGGATGTCAGCCTGGCGCGTCAAATACGCCGCGCTCTCCCCCTCGCCCACCTGCACAGCACCAGCGCAGGTCGGGGGAGGGCCCTACGCCCCGTCTACCCCTCAGTCACCTCTTTCTGCCCCCCCCGCTGCTCGCACCAGGCACCGTCCCCACCTTATCCCACAAAGAGGTAGAGGGGATTTGGGTGCTCCATGACGACCAGCTCTGCTCGCTGCTGGAGCGGCCAGTGCTAAGGGGCAAGTACCTGTGTCAGGAACTGGCCCAGGTGATGTGCTCTGGTGTTTAATGGCCACCAGGCCAGCGTCCCCACGTGGGCCCCCACAGGAGAGTTAAGGATTGGCACATCTTGCTGCCACATGGCAGTGCTCCAGATGTGGAATAAGTGCCACCCGGGCAGCATAATGTTCACCCAAGATAAAGCGGAGCGCTACTCTTCCCCAAGCGTAGTTGCCATCCGCTGGCAGCCCTTTGGAGCGGTGTGGGTAGGGCCTGCCCGCCCCGTGCAAGGGGTGGGGGAAGAGGAGCTCATTGACGTAACCGCCCCAGTGCTCTAACATTCTGAAGCTGGGCTCTCCAACCTTGGGTCCCCAGATGTTGGACTACAGCTCCTGGAATCCCTTGCCACTAGCCATGCTGGCTGTGTATGCTGGGAGCTGTAGGTCAGCAACATCTGGGGACCCAAGGTTGGAGAGCCCTGGTCTAAAGGCATTGTGTGCCTCCTTTGTTTTGCTATCCTTAATGGATTTTCTGAAAGAAGAGGGAAGAAGTGGTGGGAAAACACGGGAGTCACAGAGGACAGCTGGGCCCCCTGTAGAAGTCCATGAATGAGACGGCGCCGGAAGAGCAGCACCTGGAAGCTCCCTGCAGCGGCGGGCAGGGAGTCAACTCTGTTCCCAAGAGCTCCCTGCCCAGAATGGCTGTTTGCCCTGTGAGGACACAGGCTGTTTTTCTCAAACAGGGCAGACTTTGAAGAGGCAGGAGGTAATTTTCATCAGCAGAGCTGTGAGAGGGGAAAGGTTTTTAAAACCCGCAACCCCAGAGCCTCTTTCGCAGCACCATGGCCCTGATCTGGATTGGGCCCTTTGTGGCGGCTGCTGCCAAAGCGTTGCCGGGCTGAGTGATGCAGTTACGTGTCTCTGCTGTCTCACTGAGTTTGGTCCTCCAGCTGGTGAGCCCGGGAGCCCGGGGCCCCTTTTCCGCAGTCCCACCATCGTTAGGGGTGCGTTGGAGTAACCCGCCAGCTGCCCCCGGAGTCTTCCTCCTTTCTTGCCCTTTGCCTGCAGCTCTGTCTGAAGCTGAGCTGGAGTCCCATTAGTGACTCTCAAGAGCAGGCCTGCTCCGCTGAGCTGAAGGCAACCCATTGCCCAAGTGCTTGCCCACCCTTGCCTGTTTTTGGCATCCCAGGCAGGCTGGCAAAGCGGAGCTTTGTGGAGTCCCTAATCCCCCCCCCCCCAGCAGATGACCGAGTTCAGCTTGGTGGGCCACACAACTTGTTCTCAAGGGCTTCTTTTTCTGAGTCTTCTCAGCGCTGTACAGGCCAAGGCGTATCTGTGTCCATCTGTCCTGTTGGTTGTGGCGCTTTGGCAAGCCGACAATTTGGGCAGCTGCCCTTAGCTGCGGACCTGCCTGCCTCTTTGGCTTCTTCTCCCTTGGTCATCTCTCTCTGACCTTTGCCTTTTCTGATGAAAGCATTTAAGCCCTGCTTAGGGTTAGGGTTAGGCTGGTTGCTGACTTGAGGATCAGGAGATTGGGGCACAGCCCTTGTTAGCACGCTGAAAACGAACTGGGGCAGTGGCTCTCTACATCAAGGGTGGGTTTTTGGGGGGCTTTGTCTTTGCTTTTGTGCAGCCATGTTTGGCAAGATCCTGGGCAGAATGTGAGATGGCAGCCTAAAGCCTGAAGGGGTGCCAGGACCCCACCCCCTCCTATTTTCCTTGAGCAATGGAGGAAACGCCGAGTCAAAGATGAATAGATGTATCTTGCTCTGTGGGGTGGGGGAGCTGACGCTGCCAATTAGATCATCAGGAGGCATATCCTTGTAGCCCACCCCACCCCCCGCCGCTCTTAAGCCGATGCTCAGACTGGGAGCCTTCGCTGCAGCGATGGGGAGTCGGACTGAGTCCCCCCTCTGACTCGACTCGGACTCGAGTCCCAATATTTTTAATGGGTCTCGAGACTCGACTCGGGACTCGAGACCAAGGACTCGTCAACATCCCTGCTTGATGCCACCTGCAGGTGCTGCCTGGACCCAGTTGCAGTAACAATCCAAGTTTATTTTTTAATATCATTTTCCTAATGCAACCTTTCAGACATTTTGGGTTTGGCTGCCTCTGCCTGCCTGTTTGGGGTTCCCTGCCTCCTCTGCCTGCCTGGTCTCTTCTTAACCAGTTCCACAGTTTCAATTGTCCAAGACAAAGGCCTCTGCCTGCCTGCTTTGGGGTTTCTCTGCCTGCCTGGTTATTTTGGGTTTGTCTGCCTGATCTGTTCTTGTCAAAATCAGTGGCAGAGTTTTGAGATAAAAAGGCACACTTGTGCCTAGAATTTATTTAAGCCACACATCTGAAGTAGCCTTATTTGGTTGGGGAAAAACCCCATTGATTTTAATAGGGACTCGTGGAGTCAGCTTTGGGAGTGACTCGGGACTCGGGAGTCACCATTTTGGACCTTGGACTCGGACTCGAGACTCGGGTCCAAAGACTCGTGACTCGACTCGTGACTCGAGACCAAGGACTCTTCAACATCCCTGCTTCGCTGGAGTGGATACATCATCTTTAATGTTCATCTTTTATCGTCCACTGTATATTGCCCTTAACCCTTCATGTTTGTGACTTCCCACTGCCTGAGCTGCAAGAAACACTTCTCACCGGGACTGCAGAAAGAATTCCGAGCCCAGTGGTAAGAGCACTGAAGCACCAGTGGAATTCGCAGTCCTTCATTTAAAAAATAAAATTAAAAAATCACTCCTGGTTTGCCCCAAACTTTCTTCATTTCAGCATGGTAATTGGTTGTAGCGGGCTGGGTGGGTGTCATTTTGTTGCTGCTATTGTTAAAGCAGCAAGTAGGCTCTGGCTAGATCCTGGTCTGCCTTCTGTCCACCCTTGTTCAGGCATAAGTACCCTACCAATGGTGGCTCTCTCCACTCCCTCCAGTGGGCCCATCCTCTCTGGAAATACGAAACACAGGCAGTCCCCAGATAAGGAGCAAGATCCGTATACAGGCCTGTGGCTTATGCTGGCTCAGTTTGACTTGTGTGTGGAAAGCTAAGCAGGGCCAAGCCTGCTTATTACTTGGATCGGAGACCCCTCCTTTAGTTTCCTGCATTGGGTAGGGGGTTGGACTCGATAGCCTTGTAGGCTCCTTCCAACTCTATGAAATAAGTCTGTCTTTTAGTCGAATGTGTACATAAGTCAGAACAGAAGCCATGCAATGTTTGCAAAGTGTCGCAAAGTATGGTGCGTGTGTTTGTAAGTACGAACTATTGTATTTAACTCAGATTTTTACGTATATGGCGGTCCCTTAACCGTCACAAGGGGTAACCTTCCTTATGGACTGTGGAAATGCTGTGGACATAATATATCTGGACTTCAGCATTCGACAAAGTTCTTCATGATGTCCTGATTAGCAAGCTAGCTAAAAGTGGCCGCCCTCACTGCTCTCCTGGCATATGAGGCCAACGTTGCTTCTGCTGCTTCCTCATTTTTCTTAACTCTTTCTTGCCACGGGTGGCTGCTGAAAATGGAGAGGAACCATTTTCCTGCAGGGGTGGCCCATTTCCCTCAGCACCAATAACTTCATACGAAATCCCATTCCTGACAGAGTCCCATTAACCCATTTAATAATCTCTCCTGGGGTTGTGATCGAGGCAGGCAAGAGGGGCAGGGGTGTGCATCTGCGTTTCTTTGGCAGAGCAGCGGGTGGCGCAGCCAGGGTTTTCCATGCCCAGGCGTAGGTATTTTTTGAAGAGAGGCTGCAAGAGCGAGCAAGCATCGTCTCCCCACTGAGGAGCCCGCCAGGCAAGGGACTCGCGTTCACGGGTGGTGGGGTGGGGGGTGCTTTGGCGGTGGGGTTGCTGTGGGGCAGCTTGGAGGTGGCGTGATCTAAGCTGTGGTGGCTTGTGCGATTCGACTAGCATTTCGCTGACCCGAAGTGGGCCCATGTGAGCCATCTTGGGGGCCTTGCAGGAAAAAAGGCGGAATATAAATATAATAAATAAATAAAATTTGTTGTGGGGGGGGGGTTTGCTTCCTAACACCTAGAAAGATTAATCTAAATAATCTATACAGAAGCCTATGGAACCCCATAATATTGTGGCCCCAATCCAAGACTATATTTACCAATTTTTTTTTGAAAAGATTATATAAATACATTCTCTGATTATACAGTATTAGTATGTCTAATCTCTATTCCATAACGAGATCCTTGAACTATAGCACATTTTAAATTAAAACTATGGCCAGGTGGACCTTTTTCTTTGGAAAAAACAAAACAAAGGCATTTTAATATTAACAATTAAAAAAAACCCGATTTAAGTTTTAAAAAATCCAATTTAAAATTTTAAAAGTCCAATTTTTAATTTAAAAAAAAAACTTTTTTTTTTATCCACCCTGAAACCAAGCAAGCCTCAGTTGAACTTGAAACTGTCGGAGGGAGAGAGAAGGGAATTCTCACTCATTGTTAGCAACCTCCAGAATCAACCCCCCCAAGAATAAAAATACAATTATTGTGAGGATTATGTTATTTAACATGACTGTGTCCTTGCAATTCAGAGGTTAATTAGGCTGGGAGAAAATAATGTCCTCAAATCCAACCCGATCACACCAGGGACAAGTAGGAATCCGTACCCAGATCTCTCTCCTGTAAAAACGCTGCACACCATTCACCAAGCCACGTTCTCTCGGGCTGGGAGGCCCTTTCCACACCTGTGAGTGGAAATGGGGGGGCAGCAGTGGCAGATGGGGGGCTGCCACAAGGGCCAAGAGCAGCAGCAGCCCCACCCCACCCTGGGCCCCCTCAGGCCCTGCAGGGAGGGGAAGGCTGCAACGCTGGACAGGCAATGGCCACCCTCAGGGCTCTCCTGGCATCCGAGGCCAGGCCAACATTGTTTCTGCTGCCTCCTCTTCCTCATTTTTCTTAACTGTTCCTTGCCACTGTTAGAGAAATGAGCGCGGTGCATGTACAGAGAGCTCCTGCCTTTCACGTGAAAACAGGCCCAAGGAAATAACATGCAATGTAAAGCAAAAAGCCTAATTTTAAAAACAGACAATTCACTGCCACACACACACACACACACACACACCATTGGCCGGATGCCTACAAAACAAGTGTACTATCAGTTGGCGACACGCCCAGACTATGTTCCCCATAGGAATGTCTGTTTCCTGCCAAGAAGCATCCTTGGAGGAGAACAATGCTTCTCTGTCTCAAGCACGCAAAGAGATGCTTGAGATCCCCCCCATTCTGGCCTGCTTTAAGCAACAGTAAGACAGAGATGGATTCTGAGAAATCCATCTCTTAACCATAGGGACCCCAGGTGAGAAAGGCATTGTCCATTCACATAGGCCACATAAAAGAGTAACAGAGCACCTGCCTGACATACAAAGGGTCCCAGTTCCAAGTCTGAAACCCTAAAAAAATCAGTGTGACCTGGCATGACAGAAGTCTGAGTTAAATAGCTGCACAGAAGACCCAATCCCATGCATGTTTAGACAGACAAAAGGTCCTGCAAGATCCAGCATTCCCTGGCCAGCAAGAGTGACATTAGGGAACAGTCCACACACAGACTAGAGACCCCAAAGATCCCTGAAAGACCACCTTGCTGTCCATAGGCACTCGTAAAGGTAAAGGTCCAGAAGCCCCCGATGAACTCTGTTGCACCCCCGTTGACCTAAATTCTGCCCGCATACCAGCTTCCACTGCACCTGCTTTGTTTATCTGCTTTTGTTATTCCAGACAGAGAATCTTGAAGGTCTACCTTGATTGTATTGTATTCTTTGTTCTGAATTGTATGCTTGACTGCCATATTTTCGCCTTAGCTGTTATCTAGTCTCAAGAGCATATTCCTGGGTGCCAAATCACAAAATACAAGCGAGAGAAGAGTCCCTTTGATTGATGAGATGTACCAAGAGTAGCAGGCCTGATATCTTGGGTGACCTAAGAGGTCATGAGAAACCACACCTTAGCCAAGAAGATGGCCAGGTGGCCCTCTATCTAACTAGAGATTAAAATTTGCCAAATTCAGAGAAACGCATCTGATTGGTTGTTGTCATATACGGGGGTGGGGAACTGTATCTAATTGGTTGGCATGGTTTAATGAATGCATCTGATTTGCTGAAAGTAAACCCACCCATGATTGTAAAATGTATAAGAATGCTTGCCTGCCCCATTGATCCTTGTGTTGCCAGCACCAAAAGGTGTCCATCCCCCCACAAGGTGATGTTCCATTGCCCCCAGTATGCCTTGCCCAATAACACACGGGGTGGGGTGGAGAAGCGAAACCAACTTTATTTGAGATCTCAAAGCGGCACTCGGAGCAACCACAGCAGAAAAGCCCTTGTGAAGGCATGCAATCCAGTTCCTCTTTCTACTAAAGGATTTTAAGTGTTTCTGTGGGTTCTGTGCACAAAGCTTCCCAAGTTGGTGGGGATTTCGGAGGAAATGTGAGGGAGCATTAACAAATTAGGAACAAGGTACCCTACAGTGCATCAGTCCACCGTGGGGGTAGCCCTTTATAGAACTTTGAACCACATAAGAAATACAACCCAGGTTCCTGTAACAATTGGGTCTGAGCATTTCCTCGGCCCTGCCCACCACTTCTGGTTAGGTGATGAGCCCACACATGCCTGGGGTCTTCTTCATCTCCTGCTCTAAAGAAATTACAACAAGATTTCCGTAATGAGAGATGGGGAAGTGTCCACTTTTGTGGGTGAGTGGTGTTCTTCCACCAGGCACAAGCAACTGAGTGCCAGAGTTCAGCTAACAGGCCTCGAATCGTGGTGTTAGTGCAGGTTGCTTTGGAATCTTTAAAATCATATGAGGAAACGTTCCCATACATGTATCCATTTTTAACAAAGAAAGCTGAAGCATGATTTTGACTTGTAAAGTTAAGGTATTCCATGGAAGCTACCTTAAGTGTGTAATCATCAGCTGGAAGCTGGAAGTGTGTGTCCCTGCATTCAGCCAGTTCCTCTGCCTGCTTGGCAGACATGGTGGGGAATTTAGCATTGCGGACAGAATCTATCTGCCATTCTCCATTTCTGGGATGAAACCAAACAATGTGTTGGCATAAAGCACTGTTAATCCATCCTACTTCTGGCCCTCCTCCCACCGGGCCCTCTACCTCAAAGCATAAGGGATGGGGCTCAGAAAGCTTAAGGGTGCTTCCAAGGAGGGGGGGTCCTGTGGAGGTGAAATTTGGGGTCCACCACTGAACTTTCCCTCCTTTGGATTCTGGTGGCTGTTTTCAAGATCCATCCCTGGGTAGCCCCGATTCCTCCCACCCCTGGGAGACCCATCGTGGAATCCACCCCACCTGCTTCCGCTTTTCCCACCACTGTGGGGTAACAGGCAACCCTTCTAATGGGGGTTCCCCAGGTTCTTCCTGCATTTTTTCACATATCCAACAGTCAGTAAGATTAGTCCACTTTACCAATGTCTTCAGTGCTCCCAGATGTGGATGTACAGTCTCAACCTTTACAGGGAGCACCAACAGCATGGGCTGGGCATTTCTTACATTCCTGTGAAAAGAAAGCAAAACAAAACAGCAGCCACCAAACACAAATAGGAAGCAAGGAGTTGTCCTTCCCCCACCCATTCAGCTACCGGAGCTGGGATGCAATTGGCCAGGGCTTTCCAAACATGGTTTCAAAGGGACACCCCACCCTCCCCCTGGGCAGTCTTCTCTGACAGGCAAAAGGGCCAGCTTTTTCCGTTCTTCTAGGTACTCTGCTGTGGGGCAATTCCAATGGAAGGAATGAGGGCTGCTTCCACCGCTTTCCCTCTCACTTCTTCCTTTCTCACAGTCCAGCATGGGCATGCACCACTCCAAACGCGTAGCTGTTGGTGCAGATGGCGACTCCTTTCTTTTCAGCCAGTTCCAGTGCCCTGGCGAAGGCAGCCACTTCTGCCACTTGCGCTGAGGTCTCTGGAGGCAGGGTTTTGGCTTCCACGGTCATCTGCATTCTCAGGAGGAATGTCCTTTAAATTCACTCGGCTGGAAAAGTGGGTTTCAGCAGTCTGTAAACATGCTCAATTTATCCTGTCTCAGGAAAGAGGGTGACAGGGTTCAGTGTGTGGCAAGGAAGGAGAGTTACTCTAGCCCCCCCACACACACACACACACACACCAGCTTGGCTTGGTGGCGAGGCATTCGGGCTTGAGCCAACCACAACCCTCCTTTTGCACCTAGCAAAGCCTCCACCATGTGCCGTGTGCACACAAGTATGGGGGGGGGGGACCCCAGGGTTTGGGTGAGGAATCCTCCTCCCTGTTGGATTCCATACCTAGCAACACAGGAATCCAAGGTTCCCTGCTTGAACCTGCAAAGACATTTTAGTACTAATCCCAACAATTCACTAAGCTTAACCTTTTTCTAATAGCCTTATTAGATTTAATACACGTGTTCCCCTCCCTTTCTGGCTGAAGGAGGAGACACAGTCCCCAAAACAAGAACCCTTTCATTTTTGGTCTCTTTCGTACAACAATTTCAGATCAGGGTCTCCTTTTTGCACAGTCCAGTTTCTCAGTCCTCCCTGGGGTTGGTGGGGTTGGCACCCTCTTCAGCCTGGTGTAATTCACTTTTCAAGGGGGTTGTCCTTCCAGGACTTAAACAGCACCCAATCTCCCAGTTGTCTGGAAAGAGAAGACAAAACAAACTGCAAAGCAATAACATATTATTCTCATTCACATACAGTTTGTAAGGTTAGGGATTGCTAATGCAGGAGCAGACAACAGAGCTTGCTTTAATTCAAGGAAAGCCTTTTTCATCTTTTTGGTACATCTCCAACTTTATTTGAGATCTCAAAGCGGCACTCGGAGCAAGCAAGCAAGCAATCTCAAATCGAGTGCACCCCGAAGTATTTCTCTTGATCTTTTATACAGCATTGTATCAGATGCAAAAGAAAAGGAAAACATCTTTTATCTTGTTCTTTCTTAGTACATACAGCAACTTCTCTCTTCTATCTGAACAGTACACTGCCTGTACTTTCCGAAGGAGAGGCAACAGGCTCCTGTTAGCAATCCCCCCCCTTCCCCCTTCCCCCTTCCCCCTTCCCCCTTCCCCCGCCTCTCCTTGCTCGTCTCCTGTTTCCTTATCAGACATTCCTTTGCTTACAGTTCTACAGAAAGGCAAAAAAGCGATTTTTACAGAAGGCAGGCCGGAAGTCAAGATTCTCTAGCCCAGCTTAACATAGCAAACGGGTCAGGTGACCGTTACTGGGCCAATCGCAGCCGTGCGCCCTTTCCGCAGCAGCAGCAGCAGTGGGTCGCCTTTGTGGAAGGTCCGGCGAGGGGAGCCCAGCTGCGGAGCCCGTCGCGAGGAGCGGCAGTCGCTGCAGAAGTTTTCATTTCTTTTTCTTTCAGAGCGGAGCAGCGTTTTAAAAATTATTTTTATATTATTTTTTGAAGAGAAGTCTGCAAGAGCGAGCGAGCAAGCAGCGTCTTCCCCCCCCCCCCGGACTGAGGCGCCCGCCAGGCAAGGGTCTCGCGTTCACGGGTGGTGGGGTGGGGGGTGCCTTGGCGGTGGGGCTGCGGTGGGGCAGCTTGGAGGTGGCGAGATCTAAGCTGTGGTGGCTTGTGCGACTCAACTGGGATTTCGCTGACCGGAAGTGGGCCCGCGTGGCCTCCGGGCTCTTCCTGCTCATCCCACAGCTTAGAGGCGGGGTCTTTTCTTCTGTTTTCTCAGCAAGATCTGGGAGTTCTGGCGGGTCATTTTTGAATTTCTTGGAGCAAGATGTGGTGGTTGTGGGCCGTGTTTTTTAAAAAAAGAATCTGAGCAAGACGTGGTGTGGTGGTTGTGGGGCAGTAGCATTTCCTCTGAGTAAAATATTTGCACGGGGCTTGGGGACTGTTACCAGACGCCTTTCCCAAGCCCACTGCAGTATCCTGCTCAGGAGACAGGCTGGGGCCCATCGAGGTTGGTGCTGGAGCACCTTTTCTCCCTTATTTATTAAAAAAATATTTTATACTCTGGGAGCACCTGTATGGTTATAGATGCTCATCTTTTTATTTTTTAAATATTTATTTCAAACTAATTATTTACTTAATTTATTTTAAGAGTATTTTTATCCCACTCCTGAGTCAAAAAGGCTCCTGGAGGGGCTTACATATGATCAGTAAAGGAAGACAGCCCCTGCCTGCAGGCTTACAGTCTAAAAAGACAGGGCACACAAGGAAAAAGGAATAGGGAGGGATGAGGGGGGGAAATAACGATGCAATCCTGTGCATGTTTAGACAGAAGTAAGTGCTGCAAGTCTCAGCATCTCCCAGCTGCCCATGCTGGCTGAGGAATTCTGGGAGTTGTAGGACTTGTTTCTGTCTAAACCTGCATAGGACATTTTTCTCCTTGGGGGCTAATGAGCATGGACATGTTTTTTGCAGTTTTGACCAGGGAAAAGACATGGATTAACTCTGTGTGTGTGTGTGTCTCTCTCTCTCTCACACACACACACACTTCCCCCCCCCCATCAAATTCATGGAGAAGGCTATCAATGGCTACTACTAGTCCTGATGGCTATATGCTATCTCCAGTATCAGAGGCAGTATGCCTATGTACCCCAGTTGCTGGGGAGCATGGGTGGGAGAGTGCTACCTCACAGGGTTGTTGTGAGGATAAAGAGGACCATGTAAGCTGCCTTGGGGGCCTTGCAGGAAAAAAGGGGAAAGCGTGTGTCATTAACTTATTGGGAGGATGGGGGGCTGGCAAGAATGAGTTGGCTTTTGTCACTCACCCACACTGCAGCCTTCCCAACCGAGTTCCCCTTCCAGGTGTATTGGACTACAACTCCAGTTCGACTGCCCCCCCGCCCCCCAGCTAACGGACATTTTGTACAGAATTTGTAGGTGCTGATTAACTTAGTGAAGTCCACATTTTGAATATCTTACAACCGAGTCCTATGCATGGTTCCTTGGAAATAATCCCCATTGAGTGTTGTTGTTGTTTTTAGCAAGGTGTTTTTTAAATTATTATTTTTAGCAAGGTGATCAAATTGATACCAGCTATGCATGATTACTAGGATGTAAGTCCCACTGTGTTTATGGGGCTCACTGGGTAAGAAATGTATTGCCTAAATGTTATTTCTAGGTAGAGATGTGAAGGCCAGGAGAAAAAGCTGGAAAATATTGGTGTGTGTGTGGGGGTGTTTTACCTTTTTTTTTTTTTCAAAATAGTCTGGGGAAAAATGTCCTCCCCCCCATTTTTTCCAAAAAGAACCATTGTTTTCCCATATGTTTCCGTTTTTCCCCCGGGCCTTCACATCTCTATCTGGGTTGTGGAGAAATCCTTATATTGTATTATATCAAACCTTTTTTTTTTCTTGGCATGGCATGCTACAAGACCTCATTGAGGTGGTTTACTCATTTACTTCTTGATATTGTCTTAACCAGCACTTGTCTGGTCGCCTGTGGTAAGTAAGATTCACACCTAAGTGACCAGGCAGGGAAACTGGAAGAAGGTTGGTGCCACAAATGACTGACAGGCTGGCTAGTGTAATGTGTTTTTTGTTTAAGTGTGCTAGTAACCCTTTCAGTAATAAATGTGAAACAAGAGGTGCCTAGTTGCCTTGGTCCAGTGACAGATGGGAAGCTTCTTTTCTTTTGCAGGCCAACAGGTTGGGGAAGCCTGCCATATGTATGTGTGTTTGTGTGTGTGTAGGTATACAGTTCCCAGCGGGCTTCTTTCTTTCCTGATCTGTGCATAGCCAGGAAACCCCTTTGATTTGGGGGGAAATTTAAAAAGTCTGAAATGTTGAAAAAGATAGAAGTGATTTGCCAGTTATACCCCTTGCTTTTTGAATAGAATTAGCCTCCTCTCCATAGAATTATAAAGATGTCTGAATGAGAGAAATGTTTCCCCCAGAAATCTAGGCTTTCCACATATGTAAATTCAAGAGATTAATAAAATGTCTGCAAGTCAGATAATTAATCAACACATACCCCTCACCATTGTATCCTTACCACACCTCTACGCAGTAGGTTAGGCTGAGAGTCAGTGACTGGCCCAAAGTCACACAGTGAGCTTCATGCTCGAGTGGGGACTAGAACGCAGGTCTCCCGAATCTTAGTCCAACACTCTAACCAGTATGCCACACTGGTGTTGTTTTGGGGCCTTGGTGTTCACCAGCCATTCCTTCACGGTGATGACCTAGTTCCTAGCTGGCGTCATCCCAGGAAAAAAAGAACAAATCTTCCTGCCCTGAGAGTGTAGTAATCAACTTGCTGAACCTCCTCTTGGCTTTGCAGGGCTTGGTAGTGTCTCCAGTGATGGCAGTCTTGGGCTTGAGACAGAAGAATAAGGAGTTCCTTTGGTCCTGTTAGAGGCTTCCTTGGAGTACTGATCTGCGATGGGTGGGAAGGACTCAGGCGGCTCTACGGCAGGAAAGGGGCCTGGTACCACCTCAGATGGGAGCAGTGGGGGAATCTGGGAAAGAACGATGCAGAGAATCCTGGGAGAAGAGATGCTCTGCCCAGAGGTACGGAGCCAGCAGTTCCGGCAGTTCTGCTACCAAGAGGCCGAGGGGCCACGGGAGGTGTGCAGCCGACTCCACGATCTGTGCCGTCGGTGGCTGAATCCGGAGAGGAACACAAAAACTCAGATCCTGGACCTGGTGATCCTGGAGCAATACCTGACTATCCTGCCCTCGGAGCTGGGTAGCTGGGTGAGGGAATGTGGAGCGGAGACCAGTTCCCAGGCGGTGGCCCTGGCTGAAGGCTTCCTCCTGAGCCAGGCAGAGAATCAGAAGCGGGAAGAGCAGCAGGTGAGAGAGTTTTATCCTAGTATTTATTTATTTATTGTATTCAAGGAACCCAAGGCGGCTTACGTGGCCGTCCTCCTCTCCATTTTATCTTCACAACAACCCTGAGAGGTAGGTTAGGCTGAGAGTCAGTGACTGGCCCAAAATCACCCAGTGAATTTCATGGCCGAGCGGGGACTAGGACCCGGATCTCCTGAGTCCCTTTCCAACACTCTCACCACTACGCCACACTGCCTCTCATCATTCGGATCTCCCAGTCCAGGACTCTTACCACTATGTCACACTGCCTCTCGTAATTCAGAAAGACAAACAACATGAGGGAGGAGCATGTGCCACTCACTGTTGAAGCAGAGATCTCCCGAACACTGAAGGCCTTTGCCTCTAGTGCCATTCCTTTCCTAACCCCTCTTCCCATTCCATGTCTTGGTCCTCATTGCTCTTTCAGGAGCAGGGCCTGATTGCAAAATTGGTCGCTGATTTCCCCGAGGCAGAGAAGGCTCCATTGGGCAGCAGGCAGAGCCCAGCGCGGAGGGGGATCGTGCAGGAGGGTGACGGAAGAGCCACCTTGCAGGGTAAGGACTAACGGGGCACATTTTGGGGGAGTTGAGTGGGGGTGGGGAGTGACTCTTAAGTTCATCCTTTCCCACAGTTCAGAAATGTGTTTACTCTCTACATCTGCAGTTGTTATGCATGGAAACCAGTAGTGTGATTTCTGGTCAAGAACCCAAATGGGGAGAGATGTGTTTTCCCACAATGAAATAATAATATTAAAAAAACACAGCCGTCTAATGCCCTCGTGTACTTAGACATGCATCATTTAATCTCCGAGATAAGCATATGCTCCTGCCTTCACACCACTTTTGTCTCCCACAGGTGATAGGATGATGCCAGCAAGTGGTACCCCATCAGCTCTTCTTTATGATGGGGGAGAAACAGCTGCTGTGGAACCAGATCAGGTAGGGGGAAGGATCCCTGTTGCACCGCCCAGGGGCGGCCTGGCTACCTCTTTCCTCTGCTCACCTCCTGGGCCTGAACAAATCTCTCCCCTTCCTTCTCTTTGCTTCTGTCAAAGCGGTCTGCTTCGATGGATGCTGAGAATAATAACCCCTCGCCTCACCTTAACCAGTGTTTTATATTTTGCTCATCTGTAATCTTCATGGAATCGATGTGGAGGAAATGATTCCTTTTCCTTTCAGGGTTTGGTGACCTTTGAGGATGTGGCCGTGTCTTTCACCGAAGTGGAGTGGGCTCTCCTGGATCCCGACCAGAAATCTCTGTATTTGGCAGTCATGGAGGAGACTTCTGGGATTGTGGCCTTTCTTGGTAGGGCTCCGTTTCTCCCTGGTTAATAATAATGACCGGGTTCGCATGATCGGGAAAGGAAAAGTAGTCACGGTGGCTTCTTTCCCCCGCCCCCAGCTTGTCCTGCTTTTGCGCCGCCTCATTTGTATACCGTAAATCCCTGCACCATGTGTGTCCTCCGAATCCAGGTTGCCGTGTCATCCGAAACCAGCAAGGTGGGCGGCAGGGGTGGCTCCCAGTCCTCTTTGCATCCCATGGCTTGTTCTTGGTTTCTGTGGTGGTTTGGAAACCAGCCCCGCTGCCCAGCCTCACCGGGTTTAGATGACGCAGGAACTTGCGCACAGTGCAGGCAATTAGGAAAATGAGGTGGTGCGCAGCCTGCATGTGCCGGACAGGGAAAAGAAGCCACTGTCTTTAATTTTCCTTCCCTGATCATGTAAACCCAGCCAATATCTTGTTTATGAATACAACAAACTAATGTCAGCATTTTTTGCACATTATGTATGTTTCAGCAGGTCAGGGCTCCATCTTCTAGTCTAACAGGATGTATCTATTTTTATTGACTAAGAGCGCGATCCTAGACATGTTTAGATCGAAAAATTGTCTAAAATTAACTGGTTTTTATTGTTGTGAACTGCCTAGAGAGCTTCATCATGTGCAGTATTATCTTTGGGAGAACCGCTAGCATTTCTGGCCTTCGTGGCTCCTAGCTAAAAGGAGTATGCGTGTTTTCTCGCGACCTTCACACCTCCGCATTTCATGGCACGGGGTGGGGGGGTTCGTGGCCTCTCCTGCGTGCCATCCTCAAGGCTGCCCTGTCAGCTTTTCTCTCCTCTCTCCTTATTTCCAGCAAAGCACAGGAAAGCCATCACGCTTGCAATAGGATTCACCGGCCTCCGTGGGAAAAGCATCTTAATGGTCCCATTGGCCTTGCAGTATTTGGGGTTCCCTGTTAATTGATCTCAAATGACAATGTATCTATGACAAAAATAATAATGTTATGCACACACACGTACACATTCACATCATTTGGCAAAATGCCACATTGGAGTGTCTTCTGCCAAAGGGAGAAAGACCCCGGGTGAGTTTAGGGATTGGGCCCACTGCTGCGGCAAAGGAGCATTCTCGAGGGATATGGGAACAGGTTCTGATTCAGAGGTGGGGGAGGTGGTGGAACTCACAGCTGAAATGCCAAGCCCGGTTGAAGCAGAGAGAAGCAGGGAGGTGGGAGAGCGTACATCAGCCTCAGATCCCGTGGGAAGCCGGAGCATGCCTGAGGAGGAGCAGGAGTGGGGAATGGGCCTGACTGATCCCAGAGTGAGAGGTCAACTGAAAAGGGAGGATCCACTAAGAACCCTCAGACACTCTAAGCCAGGGGTCCCCCAACCCCCGGTCCGCGGACCGGTCCCGGTCCGTGGCCTCTTAAGAACTGGGCCGTGCGGGCCCCGGCCGCCCAGCCGTCCCGCCGCCCAGCTGCCGCATCGCCCAGTTTTACAAAAACGCTCGTCGGGGAGGCAAGCAGAGGGACGAGCGGCAGGGGTGTGTGTTCGCCGGAGCTCGCGGGCGCCCCAAGAGCCAGGACGGGGTGCTTGGCATGTGGTGAAGCGGCCGGGCGCGGTGCCAAGCACCTCGTCCTGGCTTTTCTTCTGCTTCCCTCTCTGATGAGCATTTTAGTGAAGCCGGAAGTGACACGACTTGTCTCCCGTCGCGTCACTTCCTGATTCTGTGGCGCTGCCGCACAGCAGGTGAGCGGTGGGCAACACACACACACCCCAGTCCGTGGAAAAACTTATTCCACGGGACCTGGTCCCTGGACCCAAAAAGATTGGGAAACGCTGCTCTAAGCGGCTCTTAAACAACAGGACACACCCGAAAGGGGTTTTTTTAGACATTGGAGTTTGGAAGGGAGGAACAGCCCTCAGTCTGGAATCAACGTCTTTCTATGAGGCCACATTTCCTTAATTATCTGATAACACTCGGAAGCAAATTCTTGCTGATTAAAGAAATTCCTGTTACGGGTCCAGTTCAATTGATAAGAAATTTATGTGGAGCTGACATTGTCTTCACTCCCACGGAAACTGCTCGTAAGCAGTGACTCAAAGAAGAATATTCCGATGAAGCCATCAATGAATGATGAAATAGGATTGACTACCGGATTCCTGTATCCAACTATATACTCTGTCTGTTAGAATACGGTCACTCCATGTCTTGTACCCTTGTACTTGGTTTGTTACTGTAATTAGTTATTGATACTTGTTCACTAGCATACATCATATTATATTCTGTTATTGTTGTTATCCTCACTTGCTTTGCACCTCTGGAACTCTGTTTGTTATTATTATCATTATCACTTTCTGCTATTGGTAACTTACCATCCTGCTTTTGGTTTGTTACAAGACTTTTGCACTGGTTTACAACTAGCCCATTATTGTTAATTAGAATCCTTGGCCTGTTGCCAATGTGTATAACATCTTATTTAAAGGGCCACAATCATTGTAATTCTCTGTTTTTTTCAAATTGTTTTTTGGATTCAGTTTCTAATGAAGTCAATTTTTTTACTCATTACATGTTTTTCTCATTATAAATTACTTACCAGGTTTATTGTGTTTCACATTTTGAGACTCTGTTCTTTTTGAGACTCTGTATATATATTTTGTATATATATCAATATTTAACTTTTTGTAGTTGTGGGCGTTTTGGCACTCTCGTTTATTGGCTTTACTTATCAACTACAGCCTGTTGGTTTTGTGTTTCTTCCCTTTATCTAACCTGCTCACTGAGGATGTTCAGTGATTTGAGGTTCCATTTCTGAATTTTACCAGTTTCCGATCTGCATTGCAGGAGGTGATGAATGGGAAGCCGAGACTGAGGGAGACCCAGGTGAGGAGCCGCCAGAAAGAGACGGATGTAGGCAGACAGAACAGGAGAGAATACAAACTGCAGCAAATCAGAACCTGAGGGATAAATCCTCCACTTTTCAGGACAGTGACTATTATGAAACCACCGTCCCAGAAAAAATAGATGAAAGAAAGGAAACAACTCAGTGCACTCTGTGTAAGACAAGCTTTGATTCACAACCAAGCCTTAAAGGTCATTGTAAAATCCAGACAGGGGACAAATTGTTTAAATGCTTGGAGTGTGGAAAGACATTCAGTATTACAACTGGTGTTACTCCCCATCAAAGAATTCACACAGGAGAGAAACCATATAAATGTTCTGAGTGTGGAAAGAACTTCAGTCACAGCTCAAGCCTCACTTCTCATCAAAGAATTCACACAGGGGAGAGACCATATAAATGTTCTGAGTGTGGAAAGAGCTTCAGTCACAGCTCAAGCCTCACTTATCATCAAAGAATTCACACAGGGGAGAGACCATATGAATGTTCTGAGTGTGGAAAGAGCTTCAGTCACAGCACAAGGCTCACTTCTCATCAAAGAATTCACACAGGGGAGAGACCATATAGTTGTTCTGAGTGTGGAAAGCGCTTTAGTTGGAGCACACAGCTCACTTCTCATCAAAGAATTCACTCAGGAGAGAAACCATATAAATGTTCTGAGTGCGGAAAGAACTTCAGTCACAGCTCAAGCCTCACTTCTCATCAAAGAATTCACACAGGGGAGAGACCATATAAATGTTCTGAGTGTGGAAAGAGCTTCAGTCACAGATCAGGCCTCACTTACCATCAAAGAATTCACACAGGGGAGAGACCATATAAATGTTCTGAGTGTGGAAAGAGCTTCAGGGAGAGCGCAAGCCTCACTTCTCATCAAAGAATTCACACAGGGGAGAGACCATATGAATGTTCTGACTGTGTGAAGAGCTTCAGTCACAGGACAAGCCTCACTTCTCATCAAAGAATTCACACAGGGGAGAGACCATATAAATGTTCTGAGTGTGGAAAGAGTTTCCGTAATAGCACAAGCCTCACTTCTCATCAAAGAATTCACACAGTGGAGAGACCATATGAATGTTCTGAGTGTAGAAAGAGCTTCAGCAAGAACACAGACCTCACTTCTCATAAAAGAATTCACACAGGAGAGAGACCGTATGAATGTTCTGACTGTGGGAAGAGCTTCAGTCAGAGCACCAGCCTCACTTCTCATCAAAGAATTCACACAGGGGAGAGACCATATGAATGTTCTGAGTGTGGAAAGAGCTTCACTTTGAGTAGAAGCCTCACTTCTCATCAAAGAATTCACACAGGGGAGAGACCGTATGAATGTTCTGAGTGTGGAAAGAGCTTCAGGGAGAGCACAAGCCTCACTTCTCATCAAAGAATTCACACAGGAGAGAGACCGTATGAATGTTCTGAGTGTGGAAAGAGCTTCAATCAGAGAACCAACCTCACTTATCATCAAAGAATTCACACAGGGGAGAGACCATATAAATGTTCTGAGTGTGGAAAGAGTTTCCATAATAGCACACACCTCACTTCTCATCAACGAATTCACACAGGAGAGAGACCATATGAATGTTCTGAGTGTGGAAAGAGCTTCAGTCATAGCACAAGCCTCACTTCTCATCAAAGAATTCACACAGGAGAGAGACCATATAAATGTTCTGAGTGTGGAAAGAGCTTCAGTCACAGGACAAGCCTCACTTCTCATCAAAGAATTCACACAGGAGAGAGACCATATGAATGTTCTGAGTGTGGAAAGAGCTTCAGCAAGAACACAGACCTCACTTCTCATCAAAGAATTCACACAGGAGAGAGACCGTATGAATGTTCTGAGTGTGGAAAGAGCTTCAATCAGAGAACCAACCTCACTTATCATCAAAGAATTCACACAGGGGAGAGACCATATAAATGTTCTGAGTGTGGAAAGAGTTTCCATAATAGCACACACCTCACTTCTCATCAACGAATTCACACAGGAGAGAGACCATATGAATGTTCTGAGTGTGGAAAGAGCTTCAGTCAGAGCACAAGCCTCACTTCTCATCAAAGAATTCACACAGGGGAGAGACCATATAAATGTTCTGAGTGTGGAAAGAGTTTCCGTAATAGCACACACCTCACTTCTCATCAACGAATTCACACAGGAGAGAGACCATATGAATGTTCTGAGTGTGGAAAGAGCTTCAGTCAGAGCTCAAGCCTCACTTCTCATCAAAGAATTCACACAGGAGAGAGACCATATGAATGTTCTGAGTGTGGAAAGAGCTTCAGTCACAGGACAAACCTCACTTCTCATCAAAGAATTCACACAGGAGTGAGACCATATGAATGTTCTGAGTGTTGAAAGAGCTTCAGCAAGAGCGCAACCCTCACTTCTCATCAAAGAATCCACACAGGAGAGAGACCGTATGAATGTTCTGAGTGTTGGGAATATCAGCAACATGCTGTGGGTTTTTTTTCTGTTTTCAGTAGAGATGGTACTGTCTACCAGCTAGGAAAGGATGTTTATCTCTGTCTGTCATTGGCTATTCCTGGCAGTTTCTGCTGAAGCGTAGGAAATAATCTATGTGAACCAGAGTCATGTGACTTGTTCTTGTGACGTGTACTGTGCTGTTCAGACAGTAGCAATTATTAGTAGATGGGCTGCTGCTCTTTGTTTATCTCTCCCTTTGATGGTGAGGAGAGGTTCATCTTCTCTCCACTGGACTTTTGCTTGCTGTGCTTTTGTATTCTGCACATGGACTGTATCTATGGAATGCATACTCTGTAGTGCTTACTTTGAATAAGTAAATAAACAGGTAGAATAGACCTGCTTGTGTCAACAGAGTGATTCCTGGGTCCTGAATTAATCTACAACTGGGTAAGCTGAACACTGCTGCGTGAGAAAGCTGACACTCTGCTTGTTGTGTGGCGAAGGCCAAGGCTAGCACACAGACTACAATTTTTTCATTCAACACCAACTGAAAGAGCTCCGGTCAGAGTACACGCCTCACTTCTCATGATAGAATTCACACAGGAGGCACCTTGCGCAGGAGGTGGTGCAGCAGCGCGAGGCACTGGCCGAGCGAGCGGCCGCACTGTGACCCGCCTCCACGGGGCTTCCCGCGAGGCGCAGCCGGGTGAGGTTGCTCCCTCGGAGGGCTCTCTTAGAGGCGAGGCCGGGCGCGGCTGCCGCCTTGCGCTGCTACGCCAGCCGGCTGAGCAAGTGGCCAGGAGGCGGGAGCCCCATGGAGGCGGTGAGGTTGCTCCCTTGGAGGGATCCCTTGGAGGTGAGGCACGGAGCGGCCGCTCGCTCGGCCGCCACCTTGCCGCCTCCCGGGCAAGGAGGTGGCGCAGCAGCGCGAGGCGCCGCCAGAGTGAGCGGCCGACCTGCACCTCACCGCGCCTCTATGGGGCTCCCTGCCTAGGATTGCTTTGTTGGCTCCCGGGCAGGGAGCCCCGTGGAGGCGAGGCGGGGATTCGTTCCACAACCATTTAATTACTGCTTTGCCGGCTTCCTCCATGGGGTTCCCTGCCAGGGAGCCGGCAAAGCAGTGATTAAATGGTTGTGGAACGAATCATCGGAGTTTCCCTTATTTCTTATGGGGAAACTCACTTTGATATACGAGTGCTTTGGATTACGAGCACCGTTCTGGAACGAATTATGCTCGTAATCCAAGGTATTACTGTAAAACAATAAAACAGTTGTGGGCGTTTAAGATAGCTTGTAACATGCTGGGCAGGCTTAGCTTAAAAGGGGATAGATACAGATTTAAAAACATTTAAGTCGAACGGTGGTGTCTGCTCACAGTGGTTTTTGCTGCTGCTGAAAGCTGAAGAGGAATGTGAGTGCTCCTCTGCCATGTGACAGCAGCCCTGGTTGGGTGGGTGGGTGGCTGAACTGGCCCTCAGTTGAACGAGGCACCCAGGACTTTGGTAATGGGAGCCACATGCCTTACTTCCCGGTTGCTCACTGCTGCTGGCATGATTTCTTTTTATTTATTTATTTATTTTAGCATTGCGGACAGAATCTATCTGCCATTCTCCATTTCTGGGATTAAACCAAACAATGTGTTGGCATAAAGCACTGTTAATCCATCCTACTTCTGGCCCTCCTCCCACCGGGCCCTCTACCTCAAAGCATAAGGGATGGGGCTCAGATAGCTTAAGGGTGCTTCCAAGGGGGGGGGTCCTGTGGAGGTGAAATTTGGGGTCCACCACTGAACTTTCCCTCCTTTGGATTCTGGTGGCTGTTTTCAAGATCCATCCCTGGGTAGCGCCGATTCCTCCCACCCCTGGGAGACCCATCGTGGAATCCACCCCACCTGCTTCCACTTTTCCCACCACTGGGGGGTAACGGGCAACCCTTCTAATGGGGTTTCCCCAAGTTCTCCCTGCATTTTTTCACATATCCACTTTTGCAGCAGTATAGCTGATTAATGACACCCACCGGAGGAGGCTTTTCTCACTTTTCTTTCGGCGGCTCATTTTTCTCACGCCCGGACCAAGACAAAGTCTCCCAGCAGTCCAGGGGCATGGGCTGGGCATTTCTTACATTCCTGTGAAAAGAAAGCAAAACAAAACAGCAGCCACCGAACAGAAATAGGAAGCAATGAGTTGTCCTTCCTCCCCCCATTCAGCTACCAGAACTGGGATGCAATTGGCCAGGGCTTTCCAAACATGGTTTCAAAGGGACACCCCACCCTCCCCCTGGGCAGTGTTCTCTGACAGGCAAAAGGGCCAACTTTTTCCGTTCTTCTAGGTACTCTGCTGTGGGGCAATTCCACTGGAAGGAATGAGGGCTGCTTCCACCGCTTTCCCTCTCACTTCTTCCTTTCTCACAGTCCAGCATGGGCATGCACCACTCCAAACGCGTAGCTGTTGGTGCAGATGGCGACTCCTTTCTTTTCAGCCAGTTCCAGTGCCCTGGCCAAGGCAGCCACTTCTGCCACTTGCGCTGAGGTCTCTGGAGGCAGGGTTTTGGCTTCTACAGTCATCTGCATTCTCAGGAGGAATGTCCTTTAAATTCACTCGGCTGGAAAAGTGGGTTTCAGCAGTCTGTAAACATGCTCAATTTATCCTGTCTCAGGAAAGAGGGTGACAGGGTTCAGTGTGTGGCAAGGAAGGAGAGTTACTCTAGCCCCCCCACACACACACACACACACACCAGCTTGGCTTGGTGGCGAGGCATTTGGGCTTGAGCCAACCACAACCCTCCTTTTGCACCTAGCAAAGTCTCCACCATGTGTGGTGTGCACACAAGTATGGGGGGGGGGACCCCAGGGTTTGGGTGAGGAATCCTCCTTCCTGTTGGATTCCATACCTAGCAACACAGGAATCCAAGGTTCCTTGCTTGAACCTGCAAAGACAATTTAGTACTAATTCCAACAATTCACTAAGCTTAACCTTTTTCTAATAGTCTTATTAGATTTAATACACGTGTTTCCCTCCCCTTCTGGCTGAAGGAGGAGACACAGTCCCCAAAACAAGAACCCTTTCATTTTTGGTATCTTTCGTACAACAATTTCAGATCAGAGTCTCCTTTTTGCACAGTCCAGTTTCTCAGTCCTCCCTGGGGTTGGTGGGGTTGGCACCCTCTTCAGCCTGGTGTAATTCACTTTTCAAGGGGGTTGTCCTTGCAGGACTTAAACAGCACCCAATCTCCCAGTTGTCTGGAAAGAGAAGATCTGGAAAGAGAAGACAAAACAAACTGCAAAGCAATAACATATTCTTTAACTTCATTAAAGAAATAATAATTTCATTATTTCCCATTTCAACATTTACATTTTACATTCTGAGCAATGGTCATGAGCAAAATTCTAGGGGGTCTCCCATAAAGTAACTGAAAAAGGTGACAATTTCAACCCTCCCCTTGGCTGACAACAGATCCTAGCTAAAGCTATGGGAAGGACTTGGGGTCACTTCAACTTAGTCTCTGTGCAGAGAGTTTGGTTAACATAGTTTTCAAAACTCACAGTTGCTGTGCAAGTTGGGAAGTCTTCCACCCATCCAGTGAATTGGTCCACAATAACAAGTAGATAACTATATCCATGTGAGCGTGGTAGTTCAGCAAAATCTATTTGCAGAGCCAGCGTGGCATAGTGGTAAGAGTGTTGGACTGAGACTTGGGAGATCCGGGTTCTAGTCCCCGCTTGGCCATGAAACTCACTGGGTGACTTTGGGCCAGTCACTGCCTCTCAGCCTAACCTACCTCACAGGGTTGTTGTGAGGACAAAATGGAGAGGAGGAGAAGGACTATGTAAGCCGCCTTGGGTTCCTTGCAGGAAAAAAGGCAGGGTATAAATATAATAAAAAAATAAAAAAATATCTGAAGTCTTTGAAACGGGTAGAAAGGGTATCTATGACAAAAATAATAATGTTATGCACACACACGTACACATTCACATCATTTGGCAAAATGCCACATTGGAGTGTCTTCTGCCAAAGGGAGAAAGACCCCGGGTGAGTTTAGGGATTGGGCCCACTGCTGCGGCAAAGGAGCCTTCTCGAGAGATACGGGAACAGGTTCTGATTCAGAGGCGGAGGAGGTGGTGGAACTCACAGCTAAAATGCCAAGCACGGTTGAAGCAGAGATAAGCAGGGAGGTGGGAGAGCGTACATCAGCCTCAGATCCCGTGGGAAGCCGGAGCACGCCTGAGGAGGAGCAGGAGCGGGGAATGGGCCTGACTGATCCTAGAGTGAGAGGTCGACTGAAAAGGGAGGATCCACTAAGAACCCTCAGACACTCTAAGCGGCTCTGAAGCAACAGGACACGCCTGAAAGGGGTTTTGTTTTGTTTTTTACATTGGAGTTTGGAAGGGAGGAACGACCCTCAGTCTGGAATCAACTTCTTTCCATGAGGCCACATTTCCTTAATGATCTGATTGCTTAGAACTCTTGACCAAGCTTGTCTTTCATGATTGGTTTCCGCATGCTTAACTTCTCCTCTAAATCCGGCCTTGCTGGTTTGCAATACCAGAAAAAAGCTCCTGGCTAGAATCTGAGTCAGCTTTCAAAGGGAGAGATGGCCCTGACAAGTGGTGTGGAGGCGATGAAATCCCAAGCTGTGTTGAGTGAATACTGAAATCCCACTGATCCTGGGTGGACCACGGCACTGCACGCACGGCCACCTCCATCAGGCGGGGGAGTGTGGTTGTGTCAGGTTCATAGATGAAGTCCATGTTTTCTGTCGAGAGCCCACCGCTGTGTAGGCAAAGGTGGAGAGAAGGTGCTATTATGTATGTATTTAAAGACTTCTATCCCACTGATGTGCTACTCAGGGCAGCTTGCAACAATTTAAAATCATAATGTCATAATGTACAAATAAAAATACAACACAGGCCGATAACACAAATAAAACATAACCTTTACATTAAAAAACAGATGCTTAGCAGGAAAAAGCTTGCTGGAATAAAAAATACCATCGAAAGACATCCAGCCACTGCACTCCATGGGGCAAGATGTTCCACAACACTGGTGCAGCCACTGAGAAGGCCCGGTCTCTTAATGTAATGTGGGTGAGGGGCTCACCCTCTCCCCTCACGAGGTTTCCCAATGAAAACCACCCCTGCCGCAAGGCTGCTGCTTGCCCCAGCAAGAGAAACACAGAGGCCCACCTCGTCACGACTACCCTGGCCTGGCCCAAAGCCAGCCCCCCTTGATTTGTCTGTGATGCAAGCGGCAGAGGTGAAGCGAGACTCTGGGGGCCTGATGGGAGGGAGACTGCAGCCCCTGCAAAGTCCACATCCTCTCAGGCGTTCTTCTCCAGAGGGAGGAAAGAGCACAGCTGCCCCACCAGTGGGCGGAGGGGGGGGGTCGGGTCAATGGCCCTGGAGAGACATCCTGAGAGTAATACACCTCAGCCGAAGAGTCCATCACCTCCTTTGATAAAACCCCAAGAAGAGAAGCTGTGTGAGGGGCACAAGAGCAGTGGCTTGAACTGTGGGGGGCACTGGGCACTGCCCAGGGGGGAGCCACTCCCCTAGGGCATCCCAGCCGCAGGCAACAGAGCTGGCTGCAGTGGCCATGAGGGCCATGGCTAACAAAGGGTTGGGCTTTGGGAAGACTACCCCACCCCAGAATCCCCGAGGTAGAAATGCATGGTCAGCTCACAGCTTCCTTTCCCCGGTGGTCCCAGGGTGGGGCAGTCTATACCGTTGGGATGTAGAAAAGCCCTTCATCCTCAGCCTGGGCTTATGTTCTCTCATGTGCTAGACACAACCTGTGGGAATCGGCCCCTGCAGAGGCGTCTCAAAGGGACACGGGAATGGATTCTGACTCAGAGGGGGAGGGGAAATGGGGAATGAAGAGCCAAGGAGACAGGGGAGAGAGAGATAAGGGAGGAGGGAGTAGGAAGTCAAGTTGTCCCTGAAACCTAGGGAAACCAGAGCTTTTCTGAGGAGGAGCGGGGTGGGGTGGGGTGGGCTTGACAGATCCAAGAGTCAGGCATCAATTAAGGAGAGAACAGGGAATAAGGCGTAACCGCCTTGAAGGCCTGATTTTGAGATACTGCTTACTGGGAAGGGGAGGGCATCAGTCAATCCGAATTAGTCTGGAACAACTTTCAATCTGGTCATGTTACATGGATAAACTGATTCTACAGAATTCTAACACAGCTTGTTTCTTTTGTTACTATTATCTGCAAAACACTGTAATCTAAAACCAGCTTCCTTGTTTGCAGTTTTACATCATAAAAGTTAGCTGATTAGAACAGTTTCTTTGCTTAACTGGGGGGAGGGGGAAGAGGCAGCCTGGACACAACCTTCGGCAGGAGGCATCATGGACCAAATGCTATTGTGCCTAATGAATGTACAGACAGGTCTTCAGATCACTGCCTACACACTGATTCAATCGAAAGGCAAGTCCTATAAGCCATGGAAGGTGCAAGACTGGTGTCAGACCAATGTGATCTCCTATCCAATTAGCCACTATGGAAGTTGAAACCCTACAACTCAAAGGTTGTCCAGGAGCTATGAACAGAATTCCAAATGTGCCCGTTGGTCCAAAAAGACTGAGGACCCTGCACTATGATGGTCTGCTAGTGTTAGGGGACAGAGACCTAATGTAGCAAAGCTGCCTTTGGCATTTGGCAACAGCAAGGCATGATCCTTGGAAGCAGTTTTCTGCACCCAGTGAAGTGATCAGCTGTTGACTGTAGAAGGTGCTGAAGAAGAGTTCTCCTTGTGAGGTCAGGAACCATCACACTGAATATCTGAGTGATTTCAAAACCTCCCTTTTTTTCATCTCAAACGACGAGGAGTAATATACTAATACGTGAGTAGTACTCCGATGGATGGTCAGATTTCCTGCATTGGGAAACGTCTACTCTGCTGTTTCCAGAACTACTTTAGCAACAAGAGCTGGAAAAAAGAGAATAAAATAAGAGACAAAATACTAGCAATCTGGCTAAAACCTTTAAGGAAATATCCAGCTTCAACATATCTCTGAGGACTTTAGCCCATGAGGAATCCATGTCATGATCAAATACATCCTCTGAAACGTCCCTTTTAAGGACAGAAATACAATTATTTTGAGGATTATGTTATTTAACATGACTGTGTCCTTGCAATTCAGAAGTTAATTAGGCTGGGAGAAAATAATGTCCTCAAAACCAACCCGATCACACCAGCGACAAGTAGGAATCTGTACCCAGATCTCAATCCTGCAAAAATGCTGCACACAATTCACCAAGCCAGGCTTGTTCTCTCGCGCTCTACAGCAGGCTGGACTTGCCACTGGGGAGGAGGGTGGGAAGTTTGCCTCTCAGCCAAAAGTCAGTTTCTGAACCAGAAGGTTTTTATCTGGGAGGGTGGTTGGGGATTGCCGGGGAGCTGGACATGATTACTGGATCCTGTAATTCTAGCTCATATTCATTTAACCCCAATCCTATCAAACTTGCGTTCTCAGGAACAAATTCTGGGTTTGAGAGCATGCCTTTCTCTAGTCTAAGCTCAGGCTGGAGCCCTCCAGGTGCGTTGGACTAAATTTCCCATAATCCCCCAGTCATCTTAGCTGGGAGATGTAGTCCAGCACATCCAGGGGCCCCAGCTTGCAGAAGGTTGCTCTAGTCCCCTGGTGGGGGAATGGGCAGGGCGCTTCTCTGCCTTGCTCAGCAAATTTTATAGGGGAACTCTCCTTTTTGGGGTGGAGGTCAACCTTAAATTTGGTCTAAAGTTCAGGAATTCTCTAGGCTCCTGAATTGCCCCAGCTGCCCTTCTCCATCCCCCTCCCCACTGGGAGGGGGAAGAGCGGGACCCCACCCCACATACCACCCCCAGCTCAGCAGCAGAACCGCTATGCCACATTTGCTGCTAGGCCCTTTCCACACCAGTGAGTGGAAGTGGGGGGGGGGCAGTGGCAGGTGGGGGGCTGCCACAAGGGCCTAGAGTAGCAGCAGCAGCACCCCCTGCCCTGGGCCAGCTCTGCCCCCTCAGGCCCTGCGGGGGGTGGGGGTGAAGGGCGGCAACGCTGGACAGGCCCTGGCCGCCCTCAGGGCTCTCCTGGCATCCGAGGCCAACGTTGCTTCTGCTGCCTCCTCATCCTCATTTTTCTTAACTCTTTCTTGCCACGGGTGGCTGCTGAAACTGGCGAGGAACCATTTTCCTGCAGGGGTGGGCAATTTCCCTCCGCACCAATAACTTCATACGAAATCCCATTCCCGCCAGAATCCCATTAACCCATTTTAAAATCTCTCCGGGGGTTGTGACTGAGGCAGGCAAGAGGGGCGGGGGTGCATCTGCTGCGCACAAACGTGTTTCCTTGGCACAGCAGCGGAAGGCGCAGGCGGGGCTTTCCCTGGCCCGGGCGGAGGTTGCATAGCAACCGGATCAGGTGACCGTTTCTGGGCCAATTAAAGTCGCGAAAGGACGAGCCCTTTCTGCAGCAGTGGGTTGCCTTTGTTAAAGGTCTGGCGAGGAGAGCCCAGCTCCGGACCCGATAGCAGCAGCAGAAGGTTTTTTCTTTTTTTTTTATCAGAGCGGAGCAGCGTTTTAAAAATTATTTTTATTTTATTTCTTGAAGAGAAGGCTGCAAGAGCGAGCAAGCGGCGTCTCTCCCTCACAGACTGAGGCGCCCGCCAGGCAAGGGACTCGCGTTCACGGGTGGTGGGTGCTTTGGCGGTGGGGCTGCGGTGGGGCAGCTTGGAGGTGGCGTGATCTAAGCTGTGGTGGCTTGTGCGACTCCACTAGGATTTCGCTGACCGGAGGTGGGCCCGCGTGGCCTCCGGGCCTCTTTCTGCTCATCCCAGAGCTTAGGGGCGGGGTCATTTCTTCTGTTTTCTCAGCAACATCAGGGAGCTGTGGGTCATTTTTGAATTTCTTGGAGCAAGATGTGGTGGTTGTGGGCCGTGTTTTTTTTTTAAATCTGAGCAAGACGTGGTGTGGTCAGGGCCGGTGCAAGGCAGTTTGGTGCCCTAGGCAAGATCAGATATTTAGCGCCCCCCCTTCCCACTTGAGCCCTCCTTCCCTCCAGCCCTATAAAAGTCAATTGGCAAAACCTAAAAAATTTATTATCATAAAACATTGACAAACATACATAAAATACATGTTAATGTAGTACCAATTTGCTACATTTCTCGAAATCTTCTATCAAGACATCCTCAGTTATCCCGTGGGATAAAGCGAAGATCCATTATACAGATTTTCACTTTCATATGAAGGTATCAAAGGGGACTAGAAGGAGGGGGGGAACTTCCCCAAACAGTAGGCATTATCAGGGGCTGCGGGAGTGAATTCTCCATGAAAGGAATCACTTTAATATAAGTATGTGTCTTTGGGCGGGATTTTGAAAATGGGGTGTGGGGGGGGGAAGGCTGGCTTGAAAGGAGTGTGGAGAAAACACTTTTATACTGGAAGTCTTTAGAGCGCAGGAACGAAGGAAAGCCTAGCTCCAAGCCCCTGAGATAACTGGAGCTTCGTCTAGGCAGGTGTGTGCGTGCGCCTGTTGCCTCCTTTGCCCCACCTCCAGCCTGTCTATACAAAGTGTCGTCTCCCCTTCCTCCGCTGCCGCTTCCTCCAGTGAGCCTTTTGATTGGCTGAGGCGCTGAGAGCAGGAGGAGCTGGAAACCGGTGCAGCCCACCCTCCTCTATAAGCCTCTTTGCAGTTTTCCCTCTCAACCTCTCCCTCTTGTTTTGCTGCACGTCCCTGTAAAACTGAACATTGAAAAGGGAAAAGAAAAAATTGCAGTGGGGATCTGCTAAAACCAGCACAGAAAGATGTCATGTGAAAACGCACATGCTCTGCCATCCACACAGTACTCCTTTTTCTTTTCTTTCTTCTGCTGGATTTAAAAAAAAAAGAAACTCCCCTCCACCCTCCCCTCTTATTTCTTCGTCTTTGTAACTAACAAACCAACGACAAACCCACCGACACCCCCACCCCCCGCTCCATCTCTTCCTGCAGCTGCTGCCGCCGCCACTGCTCCTCAGTTCAAGTGATCACAAAAGAAATCTTTGGGAAAGTCTGTTTGTGTGTTCCTTGGAAGCGAAGTCAGAGCGAGAGAGAGAGAGACGCGCAGGGGGAGAGGAGGAGGAGGAGAGCAGCCAGCAAAGCGCAGTTCAAACAACCCAGAAAGACTCTTTAAAAAAAAAACAACTTTTCTTCCGTAACAGTGCTTTTTTTCTGGAGAAAAGGGTACCGGAACTCTTGGATTACATTTCCTCGGGAGTAGATGGCGATTAAATTGTAATGCAATTAATAGAAGAAAAGGTGCTGGAACTCAGTTCCGGTGAGTTCCACCAGAAAAAAAGCCCCGCGTAGATATATGTGAAGTGTTTTCGGAAGGGAGTTGGAGGAGATCAAAGCAAATTGCGTCAACTACGAGTCAAGATATGATGAACAAACTTGGTAAAATACACATTTTAACGCTGTATTTTTTTTCAAAGCATTTCTGGCGCCCCCTTTAGCCCGGCGCCCTAGGCAGCTGCCTAGTTGACCTAATGGTAACACCGGCCCTGGGTGTGGTGTTTGTGGGACAGCAGCATTTCCTCTGAGTAAAATATTTGCAGGGGGCTTGGGGACTTTTATCAGACGCCTTTCCCAAGCCCACTGCAGTATCCTGCTCAGGAGACAGGATGGGGCCCATCAAGGTTGGTGCTGGTTGCTGCAGCACCTTTTCTTCCTTATTTTTTAAAAAATATTTTATGCTCTCCGAGCACCTGTATGGGCAGGTGCACGATTATAGAAATATTTAAAAAATAAAATCTTTTTATTTTTTAAATATTTATTTCAAACTAATTATTTAATTTATTTTAGAGTATTGTTATCCCGCTCCTCAGTCAAAAAGGCTCCTGGATGGGCTTACATATGATCAGTAAAGGAAGACAGTCCCTGCCTGCAGGCTTACAGTCTAAAAAGACACGGCACACAAGGAAAAAGGAATAGGGAGGGATGGGGGGGGGAATAACGATGCAATCCTGTGCATATTTAGACAGAAGTCCTACAAGTCTCAGCATCTGCCAGCTGCCCATGCTGGCTGAGGAATTCTGGGAGTTGTAGGACTTATTCTGTCTAAACCTGCATAGGACATGTGCCAGTCTTTTTTCTCCTTGGGGGCTAATGAGGATGGACATGTTTTTTGCAGGTGCAATTTTGACCAGGGAAAAGACATGGATTAACTGTGTGTGTGTGTGTGTGTGTGTGTCTCACACACACATACACTTCCGCCCCCCCCGCCCCCCGCAATCAAATTCATGGAGGAGAAGGCTATCAATGGCTACTAGTCCTGATGGCTATATGCTATCTCCAGTATCAGTCAGTATGCCTATGTACCCCAGTTGATGGGGAACATGGGTGGGAGGATGCTACCTCACAGGGTTGTTGTGAGGATAAAGTGGAGAGAAGGAGGACCATGTAAGTTGCCTTGCAGGAAAAAAGGTGGGATATAAATATAATAAATAAATAAATAAAATTTGTTGCTGGGGGAGGGGGGTTGCTTCCTAACACCTAGAAAGATTAATCTAAATAATCTATACAGAAGCCTATGGAACCCCATAAAATTGGCCCCAATCCAAAACTTTTTCCAAACTTTTTTTTTAAAAGATTTTATCAATACAGTCTCTGATAATACAGAATTAGTATGTCTAATCTCTAGTCCATAATGAGATCCTTGAACTACAGCACATTTTAAATTAAAACACAGCAAAAGTTCTCACAGGACAGTGTCCTACTTCCGAGGAGACAACAGGTTTTGTGCCCCACAGTTGGGGATTGCCGGGGAGTTGGACATGATTACTGGATCCTGTAATTCTAGCTCTTACTCATTTTACCCCAACCCTATAAACTTGCTTTCTCAGGAACAAATTCTGGATTTGAGAGCATGCGGTTCTCTAGTCTAGGCTTCCTCAGGCTGGAGCCCTCCAGATGCAAATTTCCCATAATCCCCCAGCCATTTTAGCTGGTAGATGTAGTCCAACACATCCAGGGGGTCCAGCTTGCAGAAGGCTGCTCTAGTCCTCTGAGGGGAAATGGGCAGGGCACTTCTGCTCTGCTCTGCAAATTTTATAGGAGAACTCTCCTTTTTGGGGTGGAGGTGTGGGGGTCAGCCTTAAATGTGGTCTAAAGTTCAGGAATTCTCTAGGCTCCTGAATTGCCCCAGCTGCCCTTCTCCATCCCCCTTCCCACTGGGAGGGGGAAGAGCGGGACCCCACCCCACATACCACCTTCAGCTCAGCAGCAGAACTGCTATGCCACGTTTGCCGCTAGGCCTCGGCACGGCTGGAAGGCCCTTTGCACACCTGTAAGTGGGAGTGGGGGGGCAGCAGTGGCAGGTGGGGGGGCTGCCACAAGGGCCGAGAGCAGCAGCAGCCCTCCCTCTTGCTCTGGGTCAGCTCTGCCCCCTCAGGCCCTGCGGGGGGGGGGGAAGGACCGCAAAGCAGCCAGGCCCTGGCTGCACTCAGGGCTCTCCTGGCATCCGAGGCCAACGTTGCTTCTGCTGCCCCCTCATCCTCATCTTTCTTAACTCTTTCTTGCCACGGGTGGCTGCTGAAACTGGCGAGGAACCATTTTCCTGCAGGGGTGGCCCATTTCCCTCCGCACCAATAACTTCAAAAGAAATCCCATTCCCGCCAGAGTCCCATTAACCCATTTTAAAATCCCTCCTGGGGTTGTGACCGAGGCAGGCAAGAGGGGTGTGTGCGCATCTCCCTCCGCGCAGCCCTGTAAACGGGTCAGGTGACCGTTACTGGGCCAATCACAGTCGTGAAAAGATGAGCCCTTTCTGCAGCAGGGGGTCGCCCTTGTGGAAGGCCTGCTGGCGAGGAGAGCCCAGCTCCGGGCCCGACCGCGAGGAACAGCGGAGGCGGCTGCAGAAGGTTTATTTCTTTTCTTTTTTCAGAGCGGAGCAGCGTTTAAAAAATTTTTATTTTATTTTTTTAAAAGAAGGCTGCAAGAGCGAGCAAGCAGCGTCTTTCCCTCTCAGACTGAGGAACCCGCCAGGCAAGGGACTCGCGTTCATGGGTCGTGGGGTGGGGGTGCTTTGGCGGGGCAGCTTGGAGGTGGCGTGATTTAAGCTGTGGTGGCTTGTGCGACTCAACTAGGATTTCGCTGTCCGGAAGTGGGCCCGCGTGGCCTCCGGGCCTCTTCCTGCACATGCCACAGCTTAGAGGCGGGGTCGTTTCTTATGTTTTCTCTGCAAGATGTGGGAGTTGTGGGTCATTTTTGAATTTCTTGGAGCAAGATGTGGTGGTTGTGGGCCGTGTTTTTTAAAAAAAGAATGAGCAAGACATGGTGTGGTGTTTGTGGGGCAGTAGCATTTCCTCTGAGTAAAATATTTGCATGGGGCTTGGGGACTTTTATCAGACGCCTTTCCCAAGCCCACTGCAGTATCCTGCTCAGGAGACCGACTGGGGCCCATCGAGGTTGGTGCTGGTTGCTGCAGCACCTTTTCTTCCTTATTTTTTAAAAAAATATTTTATACTCTGCGAGCACCTGTATGGGCAGGTGCACGGTTATAGATGCTCATCTTTTCATTTTTTAAAGACTTATTTCAAACTAAGTATTTACTAAATTTATTTTAGAGTATTGTTATCCCGCTGCTCAGTCAAATAGACTCCTGGCGGGGCTTACATATGATCAGTAAAGGAAGACAGTCCCTGCCTGCAGGCTTACAGTCTAAAAAGACACAACACAAGGAAAAAGGAATAGGGAGGGATGGGGGGGGGGAAATAACAATGCAATCCTGTGCATCTTTTAGACAGAAGTAGTAAGTCCTTCAAGTCTCAGCATCTGCCAGCTGGCCATGCTGGCTGAGGAATTCTGGGAGTTGTAGGCCTTATTTCTGTGTAAACCTGCATAGGACCTTTTTCATAGAATCACAGAAAAGTAGAGTTGGAAGGGGCCTACAAGGCCATCGAGTCCAACCCCCTGCTCAATGCAGGAATCTAGGTCAAAGCATCTCTGACAGATGTCTGTCCAGCTGCACCTTGAATGCCTCCAGAGTGGGAGAGCCCACGACCTCCCTAGGTAGTTGATTCCATTGTCTTATTGCTCTGACAGTCAGGAAATTTTTCCTGATGTTTAGGTGGAATCTAGGTTCCTGTAATTTGAGCCCATTATTCCGTGTCCTGCAAACTGGGATGAACGAGAAGAGATCTTTGCCCTCCTCTGTGTGACATCCCTTCAAATACTGGAAGAGTGCGATCATATCTCCCCTCAGTCTCCTCTTCTGAAGGCTAAACATGCCCAGTTCTTTCAGTCTCTCCTCATAGGGCCTTGTTTCCAGTCCCTTTATCATCCTTGTTGCCCTCCTCTGAACCCTCTCCAGTTTGTCTATGTCCTTCTTAAAGTGAGGTGCCCAGAATTGGACGCAGTACTCAAGATGAGGCCTAACCAGTGCCGAGTAAAGGGGAATTATCACTTCCCGCGATTTGGAAGCTATACTTCTATTAATACAGCCCAAAATTGCATTTGCCTTCTTATCTCCTTGGGGGCTAATGAGCATGAACATGTTCTTGGATTAACTCTGTGTGTGTGTCTCTCTCTCTCTCTCTCTCTCTCTCTCTCTCTCTCTCTCACACACACACACACAAACACACACTTCCCCCATCAAATTTATGGAGGAGAAGGATATCAATGGCTACTAGTCCTGATGGCTATATGCTATCTCCAGTATCAGAGGCAGTATGCCTATGTACCCCAGTTGTTGGTGTGAAGGCTAAATGCAGGTTGCTTGTTGCTAGTTGAAAGCAATATTTGGAGTTTGTGAATGACCTTAACTTTGCTGACTGTGTAACTTCTTTGCTGACTGTGTAAACTTTCAGACCTGGTTTAAGCCAGTACTAGCTGAATGAAGATGTAAAGTCTTAGAAGTTACAGGGAAACAAGATAAGAATGAGACCACATTCTTCCCTTGCTAATAACCAATCACAATGTTGATTCCATAATGAGATCCTTGAACTACTATAGCACTTTTAACATTAACAATAAAAAATCCGATTTAAATTTTTAAAAGTCCGATTTTTAAAAAAATCTTTGATTTTTATCCACCCTGAAACTACGGTAAGCAAGCCTCAGCTGAAACTGTCAGAGGGAGAGAGAAGTGAATTCTCACTCGTTGCTAGGCAAGCTCCAGAACCACCACCCCTGCAATCACGGGGGAGACTGCCCAGAGAAGCTCGGTTTCTCCATTTGCCCTCCAAGAGAAAAGGGGGGTGTCGTTACAGAGAAGAGAGAAATGGAGAGGACATTTTGTACAGAATTTGTAGGTGCTGTTTAACATCGGGAAGTCGACATTTTGAATATCTTACCACCGAGTCCTGTGCATGTTTACTTGGAAATGAGCCCCATTGAGTCCAAAGGGGCTTACTTCCTTGTCAGTGTCCTTGGGATGGTTTAAGTCAGGGGTCCTCAAACTACGGCCCGCGGGCCACATCCTGCCCACCTTGTCTTTTTATCCAGCCTGGCGGCCGATTGTTGGTGGTATAGTGGTTGCTCGCGGGAGAAGGAGAATCCCCTTCTCGCGCGACTCTTCCTGCAGCCGTCGGAGAAGGAAAGCTCGCGGGATTGTAACACTGATTTTATTTATTTATTTATTTATTATATTTATGCCCCGCCTTTTTTCCTGCAAGGAACCCTAGGCGGCTTACATAGTCCTCCTCCTCTCCATTTTATCCTCACAACAACCCTGTGAGGTAGGTTAGGCTGAGAGTCAGTGACTGGTCCAAAGTCACCCAGTGAGTTTCATGGCTGAGCGGGGACTAGAACCCGGATCTCCTGAGTCCAAGTCCAACACTCTAACCACTACGCCACACTGGCTCGCACGCATGGGATGTCATCCCACGCGCTTTCCTCCTCCGATGGCTGCGATGGCCAGGGCTCTATTTTCCTGCTCGTCTCCACTGCTGTTGGCGCGCTTGTTCTTCTTGCCCTTGTTACTCTTCTGGTTCGGCATCGCCAAGGGAGGAGGAGGAGGAGGAGAGGGTTGCGGTGGCGACAGCAGTGGGAAGCTTGAGGAGGAGGACGTGACGGCGGAGAAGGCGCTGCTTGCTGCCGCCCCGCTGGTGCTACCACCGCCACCAACCCCGGCTTACTGCAGCTCCATTGTCAGGCGGAGGAGCCAGCTCGCCCTCCCCCTCACGCACAACCGGCTCGTCGCGCGCGCGTGCACACACACCACAGCCACCTGGCCACAGGAAGAAGTGCAAGCCAGGGGAAAGGCGTGTCTCGCTTGTTTTGATTCTGCTTCTTCTTGTTTTGATTCTGCTTCTTCTCCCTCTGGCTGCACTACCCTCCCAGCCCTCCTCCTCCTCATCTCTCCGCCTGCCAGGCCCTGGTGACAATGGAAAGCAAAGAGCAAGTGAAAGGAAGGGAGGAGGAAGGCGCAGCTCAGAGGCTGGACTAGCAGCAGCGGCAGCAGCAGGGAGGCACTTGGGAGCTGCTAAGGTTCTTTCAAAGCATCACGATGGTGATTGCGCGATAAATTTTGTCTTGATAAACAAACTACGTCTTGCAATACAAGTACTGTAGTACAGTCAAGAAAAATGAAGACTTTACACTATCATTCTTTATTGCAGCTTAAATTAAAAATATGTGTACACACATATGGGGAATTTCGCTTTGATATACAAGTGTTTTGGATTACAAGCACGGCTCCGGAACAAATTATGCTTGCAATCCAAGGTATTACTGTATTATGTGATCAAATTGATACCATCTATGCATGATTACTTGGAAGTAAGTCCCACTGTGTTTATGGGGCTCACTCAGTAAGAAATGTGTTGCCTAAATGGTATTTCTAGGTAGAGATGTGAAGGCCAGGAAAAAAGCTGGAAATTTGGGGGGGGGAGTTTTTTACCATATTTTTTACAAAAGAGCCTGGGGAAAAAATGTTTTCCCCCCTGATTTTTTCCAAAAAGAACCATTGTTTTCCCTACTTTTTCCATTTTTTTTCTGGGCCTTCGCAATTCTATCTGGGTTGTGGAGAAATCTCTATATTGTATTATATCAAACCTTTTTTTTCTTGTCATGGCATGCTACAAGACCTCATTGAGGTGGTTTACCCATTTACCTCTTGATATTGTCTTAACCCAGACTTATAAAAGAGTCACTTGTCTGGTCATCTGTGGTGAGTAAGATTCACACCTAAGTGACCAGGCAGGGAAACTGGAAGAAGGTTGGTGCCACAAATGACTGACAGGCTGGCTAGTGTAATGTGTTTTTTGTTTAAGTGTGCTAGTAACCCTTTCAGTAATAAATGTGAAACAAGAGGCTTCTCTTCTTTTGCAGGCCAACAGGTTGGGGAAGCCTGCCATATGTGTGTGTGTGTGTGTGTGTGTGTAGGTATACAGTTCCCAGTGGGCTTCTTTCTTTCCTGCTCTGTGCAAAGCCAGGAAACCCCTTTGATTTGGGGGGAAATTTAAAAAGTCTGAAATGTTGAAAAAGATAGAATAGAAGTGATTCGCCAGTTATTTTGAATAGAATTAGCACCCTCTCCATAGAATTAAAAAGATGTCTGAATGAGAGAAATGTTTTCGCCAGAAATCTAGGCTTTCCACATATGTAAATTCAAAAGATTAATAAAATGTTCACAAGTCAGATAATTAATCAACACATACCCCTCTCCACTGTATCCTCACCACAACTCTGTGAGGTAGGTTAGGCTGAGAGTCACCGACTGGCCCAAAGTCACCAAGTGAGCTTGATGCCCGAGTGGGGACTAGAACCCAGGTCTCCCGAATCCCAGTCCAACGCTCTAACCAGTACGCCACACTGGTGTTGTTTTGGGGTCTTGGTGTTCACCAGCCTTTCCTTCACAGAGATGACCTGGTTGCTAGCTGGCATCATCCCTGAGAGTGTAGTAATTAACTCGCAGAACCACCTCTTGGCTTTGCAGGGAGTTCCTTTGGTCCTGTTAGAGGCTTCCTTGGAGCACTGATCCGCGATGGGCAAGAAAGACTCAGGCGGCGCTACAGCAGGATGGGGGCCTGGTACCACCACAACTGGGAGCAGTGGGGGATTCTGGGAAGGAACGGTGCAGAGAATCCTGGGGGAAGAGATGCTCTGCCCAGAGGTACGGAGCCAGCAGTTCCGGCAGTTCTGCTACCAAGAGGCCGAGGGGCCACGGGAGGTGTGCAGCCGACTCCACGATCTCTGCCGTCGGTGGCTGAAGCCGGATAGGCACACAAAAACTCAGATCCTGGACCTGGTGATCCTGGAGCAGTTTCTGGCTATCTTACCCTCGGAGCTCGGGAGCTGGGTGAGGGAATGTGGAGCGGAGACCAGTTCCCAGGCGGTGGCCCTGGCAGAAGGCTTCCTCCTGAGCCAGGCAGAGAATGAGAAGCAGGAAGAGCCACAGGTGAGAAAGTTTTATCCTAGTATTTATTTTTTATATTTTTGTCCCGCCTTTTTTCCTTCAAGGAACCCAAGGTGGCTTACGTGGTCCTCCTCCTCTCCATTTTATCCTCACAACAACCCTGTGAGGTAGGTTAGGCAGAGAGTCAGTGACTGGCCCAAAGTCACCCAGTAGGTGTCATCATGGCCTAGTGGGGACTAGAACCCAGATCTCCCAGTCCATCACTCTAACCACTATGCGACACTGCCTCTCGTAGTTCGGAAAGACAAACAACGTGAGGGAGGACATAGTAACATGTGCTACTCACTGTTGAAGCAGTGATCTCCCGAACACTGGAGGCCTTTCCTTTGTACTTTCCTTTGTACCCACTCCTCGTCAGACTAGATCTCTTCCGGTTCTTTCGTAACATAAAATTACGTCAGTATTTTGGGACTAATGTATCCAGATTTGCAGATATTCATACATGTTTCAGATTACCGTCGAAGTTCATGCCACCTGCCCCTGCAGACCCAGCTATACGGATTTATGAAAGATTAGTGCTAAAAGACCTTGAACAGATAGAAAAAACAACAAAGCGTCCACGGAATAACATCAGTCAAGAGGAAAGAAAGATTTTGTTAAATTTATCCCAAGACTCCTCCATAGTCATAAGAGAAGCAGACAAAGGGGGGGGGGGCTATTGTGATTCAAGAGCGCATAGATTATAAAAAAGAGATTCTACGCCAACTAGCAGACACGGAGTCCTATCAGGTATGTAAAAATGACCCTACTAATGAGATTATAAAAGAAATTAAAAACATTCTGTATGAGGGGGGTCAGCCTAGGATTTATTACAGAAAATGAATTTGGCTTTTTGTATAAAGAAAAACCTAGAAACCCAGTTTTCTATACTTTGCCAAAAATTCATAAGGGAGTTTGTCCTCCTCCAGGCAGACCCAGAGTATCAGGCTGCAGTTCAGTGCTGGAACCTCTTTCACAATATGTGGATCATTTCTTAAAACCTTTCCTACCTCTTATACCTTCCTATGTATGTGATTCTTCAGATTTTATAAATAAAACAAAAACCATTTGTATGGAAGAGAAGGATATTTGGATGACAATGGATGTAAGATCTTTATATACTAACATACCGCAGGAAGAGGCTTTATCTGTTATCCACCACACTTTAGATCTAAGAACAGAGAAACATCCTCCCACCCATTTTCTACTCTCCCTTGCTGAGATGGCTTCATGCAAAAATTACTTCAAATTTAACAACAAGTTTTATTCGCAAACTAAGGGGGTGGCTATGGGGTGCCCTATGGCCCCAGAGGTGGCTAACTTACGTATATATGGCTGAATATGACAGGGAACTTTTTTCATCTGTGGGTTGATATAATAAACATATTGTGATATGGTTTAGATATATAGATGATGTTTTTTCTATTTGGAGGGGTGATGTAATATCTTTACAACAATTTATAACATAAATTCTAGGAATGAAGATATTCAATTTGACATCCAATAGAATACCTTAGAAATCCATTTTTTGGATCTGATTATCACAAAAGAGGGCAATCATCTCTGTGGAGAAAGCCAACCTAAGCCCCCTGCCTGACACACACACACTCACCAAGGAGGGGGGAAGGAGACCCGGGGGGGGGGGGGGGAGACAGCCAGTCTCCACAGATGCCAAAGGGGACAAACAACATCTGCATAGAATCACCCCAGTGGGGAAGGCAGGAAGCATCACCAGGTTTGTCAATGCTCTCGCATATCAACCCCATCTACAAGACTTGAATACCTCTCCAGAGCAGACACTTCGGCACCCCTAAGAAATGGCCACTCAACACCATAGGATGGGACCATTAAGCAAGTGGCTTCAAAGGGACCCCATCCCACAGGGGGGGGGAGGGCGTCACCCCACCTGACCCAAAAGGCCGCCCCTCAGGGAGGGTGTTAACCCACCTGATCACGGAGGGAAGGGCTACCTGAAACACCAAGGTATAAAACACCCTGCGCAAGGGAACTGAGTTGTTGGACCTGATCAACAATCTTGCCCCATACCTGGAGTAAGAGAACGAAGGATCGGCAACTCCGGGTAGCCACACCCGGCACGCTCCAGCTAGCTGAAATCACTGGTCGCTTGAGTTGACCGGACCCCCGGGAAACCAAGCTGAAATCACTCACAAGCCGCTTGGGTAGACCGGGCCCCGCCGGGAACCCAGCTAGCCGTTTGGGTTGACCGGAACCCCGGGAAACCAAGCTGAAATCACTCACAAGCCGCTTGGGTAGACCGGGCCCCGCCGGGAACCCAGCTAGCCGCTTGGGCGACCAGGCCTCCGCCGGGAACCCAGCTAGCCGCGTGCGGTTGACCGGGCCTCTGCCGGTGCCCGAGCTGAACTAACTAGCTGAGAGCCCTGAAATCACGGTGTCCTTGAGACTTCTTGCTTGTTACTTTGTACCGTACTGATAAGCTGTATTGCTGGCGTGGGTCTGGGTTTGTGAAGGTAATTTTGTAAATAAACTTGTTTTCTAAAAGATACTTTTGTGGCTATAAGTTATCCCTTTGTTCTGGGCTAAGGGTGAGACGCTGGGGACCTCGGAGAAGGCCCGCCCCAGGACTCGCTACCCCCTTAGCATTGAACCCGCGCAGAAGACCAGGTTGTCGGTTTTAGCCCAGAATATCTCCCAGACCCAAAGTAGCAAGAGCCTAAGGATCACCATGAGCGACCCAGAGCCAGACGGAGCGACTGGGGGAGCCGAGCCACGGCGGTCCCTGCCCGCAACCCCCATCACCGATATTCCGCTTTCCATCCTTGAGTTGGGAGTAAAGTAACTGCTTTGGGAGACGGCAGTCAGGCATTCAAACAACATGACCGGTCCACTGAAGTTGGCGTTGAAGGATCATTTTGGCAGCGCTGATCCGGCAGACAGAGCTGCAGAGGGAGCTGCTGGCGAGTCTGGCCCTGGGTGCCCGACCCAGGGGCCGCCCTAACCCAGCTCCGACAGGTGGGAGAGAGGATGTGGTGACCGAGGACCCCGCTCCTCTGGAGCCCCTTGAGCTTCCCTCGGAATGGATGGCCCACGAGCGGGAGAGGATGGCCCACGAGCGCGAAATGATCCGGATGCAGATGGAGTTGGCCAAGCTGCAGCTCGAGGCAGGGAAAACTCCCCCAACTGTCCCCTCCGCTCCTCCCCCTCCGTCGTGGGACCGCAAGACGTTCCCCTACTACAAGCCAGGGCAGGATGTCCTGATGTTCTTCTCCATTTTCGAAACGGCGTGCCAGGAGCAGCGGGTCCCCGACAACTTGCAGTTGTCCGCCCTGCGAACCCAGGTCAGTGGGGACTTGGCCGATCTCCTCGGGGCGCATCTGCGGAAGACCCCGGCGAGCTACGAGGCGTTCAAGGCAGCAGCCAGGCAACACTTCGCCCTCACCGCCGAACATTGCCGGCGGAGATTTCGAGAGGGTAGACCTTCCCCCGGGACCACCCATGTGGCATGGGCAGCCCAGGTGATGCACGTCTGCGAGTCCTGGATGGAGGCTTCCCGGGCCTCCACCCTGAAGGAAGTTGTCGAGCTGATCGCCATGGAGCAGTTCTTCACCACCATCCCGAAGGAGCTGGCCGCTGTCGTGAGGGATCAGAAGCCCTGTACCTGTGAGGCGGCGAGGATCATGGCCGACGAGATGGGGCTATACCGGACGGCCCCATCCACCAAGGGAGGTTCCGCAGCCGTGGCCGAGAAGAAATCGGAATCGGAGAAGAGCCTGCCCCGACGGCGCGAGGAGGCCCCTCGGACCAAGGGGAACCAAAACCCTCGGTCTGGGGCGTGCTTCCACTGTAACGAGATGGGACACCTGCGGCGGGGTTGCCCCCAGCTCCAGCCCAAGAACCGGGATGCCCGTCCCTCGCCAGGGAAAATAGGACACGTTGCGGGTGCTGCAGCCGCTCAGGACGATGACAGCGACGACGATCGACGGTCGGTCATCTCCCTCCATGCAAGGCTCCCCGAGGATCGCGGCGCCGAGGAGGATCTCCAAGAGTGGGCTCCCTACCGTCCCGGACCCCGTGCATCGCTGTATCGCATCGCCTCCCCGGACCAGCTGAGATGGAGCCGCAAACAATTCTGTGAGTCCATCTATATCAACAATGTTTCCCGGATTGAGGAAAAGTCTTCCATATGGACAGTTTTTAAGACTAAGACGTAACTGTTCAAAAACATCAGATTTTATACAAGAATCACACGCATTGGCATTACAACTAAAAGAAAGAGGTTACCCTAATGCTGTTATTACAGAGGGTTTAAAAAAGGCTAAAACAGAAACACAGGCAGAGCTTCTAACAAAAAAGAAGGTTGAAGTGCAAACACGAATCAACTGCATTTTGACTTATGATAAAGTAAATGACCACTTACAAAGCAGTATTAGGAGACATTGGCACATGGTACCTGGTTGCCAAAACCAACCAATGGTCTCCTTTAAAAGAACAAGAAATTTTAGAGAATTACTAATAAGGAGTGAATTTAAAGAAAATTATGGAAGCCCATCCAATGTTCTCTTTGACTCTCAGAGGCCAATAGGACACCACCCCTGTGGACATTGCGGCTATTGTAAATATACCAACAAAACTACAGCATTTGTAAATCCCTGGATCAACAAAGGTTTTTTCTAAAATACTTCACCACCTGCAACAGTTCCTTTGTTATTTATGCAATTCAGTGTAAATGCCCAAAATTTTATGTAGGAAAAACCATCAGACCCTTAAAAAAACGTATAGGAGAGTACCTTAGTAATATAAAAAACAAAGCGCACCACTAATTCAACATTTTATAGAACAGCAACATTCCCATACAGATCTTACATTTTGGGCTCTGGATAAAATTAACACCAATAACGAAAAACAACTATTAAGAAGGGAAATACAATGGATCATTAAATTAGATACTTTAAAACCTAAGGGTCTCAATGAGGATTTGGAGCTGTTCCCATTAATGTGACTCTGCAAATTACTGCAGTTCTACAGAACAGCGGTGTTCAGATTGGATGTCCTTGGCATTTTGCCAACAAGAGAACACCTAAAAAAGAAAAAAACTGTACTAAAACATAATAACTTTCTTTTCAGTTGCCACTAAAACAGTGAAAGACACTTCAGTTGTGAAAGAATTCTGCAGACTGTTTTTACAAGATATACTTTATATGAAGAAAACGTATGTCTTTGCTTAAAAAGAAATACGTACTTGATTCTCATTATTTTTAAGAAAATGTTTTTAAATAATTTCTATTTAAAATATAAGGAAATCCATTATACAATAAGAATGTATTTTTATTACGTGTTGTCCTCACCATGTGAAATCACTGTATGTATTTTGAACATTTACAGCCCCGAGGAAGGCCCTAGAAAACAAACAGGCCGAAACGCGTCGGGCTCTATTTTCTAAAGATTTTGCATCCTGAGAACTCAGTTCTCTCCTTTTTCGTCCTCGTTTCATGCTTGCCTACAAAGCGGTGGACTCTCGACAGAAAACATGGACTCCATCCATGAACCTGACACAACCACACTCCCCTGCCTGATGGAGGTGGCCGTGTGTGCAGTGCCCTGGTCCACCCGGGATGTGTGTGTGTGTGTGTGTGTGTGTGTGTGTGCATAACATCATTATTTGTGTCATAGATACATGGTCACTTGAGACCATTTGGATTAACAGGGAACCCCAAATACTGCAGGGCCAATGGGACCATGAAGATGTTTTGCCCTCAGAGGCCGGTGAATCCTATCGCAAGTGTGATGGCTTTCCTGTGCTTTGCTGGAAATAAGGAGAGAGGAGAGAAAAGCTGACAGGGCAGCCTTGAGGATGGCACGCAGGAGAGGGCACGGGAAGCCCCCTCCCCCCCGCGCCAGGAAATGTGGAGGTGTGAAGGGTGTGAGAAAACACACATAAGCCTTTCAGCTAGGAGCCACAAAGGCTAGCAACTCTCCCAAAGATAATACTGCACATTCACAAAAAAAGAGATCTCTCTGAACTGTTGTTGCCCGGGTATGGGATAATACGGAACTAATGAGGGTGACGCAAAGGAGCAAGCAGGGCAGAGTCCAAAAAGGATTTTAAAATGTTGATGATTCAGTCACCAATATTATTTTGTTTGTTGACTTTGGGAGCAAGGGCAGGCTTTTCTTGGATAACATGGAAAGGAGGACTATGTAAGCCGCCTTGGGTTCCTTGTAGGGGGGAAAGGCAGGGTATAAATATAATAAATAAATAAATAAAAGTTCTGCTCTTATGGCCTGGTTTCTTTGAATTGGGGTGCCCCCCCCCCATTTCTTCATAGCCCTATCAAGGATCTAAGCTTTTGACACCAACGTTTCTTCTGCCTTTATTTTGCCATCTTTTATTGTTGAATTCCTGTAGGCCAGCACTGGCCCTATCATGTTTCACTCATCTGTTGTTCCACTAGACTAGAGAATCATTTTCATTTCATTTCTAATTTCAGTGTTTAAAGCTAAAGGCTTCTCATGTTCCCTGTTCCAAATAAAAGTTGGAAGAAAGATTTATGGTGACTGATAGTGATAAGTTATGTTTCTTCACTTGGTACCAGGGAGGAAAAAGTCTTATAGTTGGCATTCCCGAGCAGTAGTAGTAGTAGTATTTCTATACCGCCCAATAGCTGAAGCTCTCGAGGCAGTTCACAACAATAAAAAACAGATTAAAATTTTAGACAATTTTTCGGTCTAAACATGCTTAAGATGGCGCTTTTAGTCAATAAAAATAGATACATCCTGTTAGACTAGAAGATGGAGACCTGACCTGCTGAAACATACACAATGTGCAAAAAATGCTGAAGTTGGTTTGTTGTATTCATAAAGAAGATACTGGCCGGGTTTGCATGATCAGGGAAGGAAGAGAGACAGTGGCTTCTTTTCCCTGTCCAGCACTTGCAGGTTGCGCACCACCTCATCTTTCTAATTACCTGCGCCGTGTGCAGGTTCCTGCGTCATCTCAACCTAGTGAGGCTGGGCAGCGAGGCTGGTTTCCAAACCACCCCAGAAACCTAGAACAAGCCATCGGATGCAAAGTGGATTGAAAGCCACCCCTGCCGCCCACCTTGCTGGTTTCGGATGTCACGGCAACCTGGGTTCGGAGAACACACACGGTGCAGGGATGAGGCGGTGCAAAAGCAGGACATGCGGGGGTGGGAAAAAGAAGCCACCGTGACTACTTTTCCTTTCACTATCGTGTGAACCCGGTCATTATTACTAACCAGGGAAAGACTGAGGGAGACCCATGTGAGGAGCCGCCAGAAAGTGACGGATACAGAAAGACGAAACGGGAGAGAATACAGACTGCAGCAAATCAGAACCTGAGGGATAAATCCTCCGCTTTTCAGGGCAGTGACTACTATGAAACCACCATCCAAGAAAAAATAGAGGAAAGAAAGGAAACAACTCAGTGCGCTGTGTGTAAGACAAGCTTTGATTCACAATGAAGCCTTAAAGGTCATTGTAAAATCCAGACAGGGGGCAAATTGTTTAAATGCTTGGAGTGTAGAAAGACATTCTGTATTGGAACTGGTCTGACTCCCCATCAAAGAATGCACACAGAGGAGAAACCATATAAATGCTTGGTGTGTAGAAAGAGCTTCACTTTGAGGAGAAACCTAATTTCTCATCAAAGAATTCACACAGGGGAGAGACCATATCAATGTTCTGAGTGTGGAAAGAGCTTCAGTCAGAGCACACACATCACTTGTCATCAAAGAATTCACACAGGGGAGAGACCATATGAATGTTTTGAGTGTGGAAAGAGGTTCCGTAACCGCCCACACCTTACTTCTCATCAAAGAATTCACACAGGGGAGAGACCGTATGAATGTTCTGAGTGTGGAAAGAGCTTCACTTTGAGGAGAAGCCTCATTTCTCATCAAAGAATTCACACAGGGGAGAGACCATATGAATGTTCTGAGTGTGGAAAGAGCTTCACTTCGAGGAGAAGCCTTACTTCTCATCAAAGAATTCACACAGGGGAGAGACCATATCAATGTTCTGAGTGTGGAAAGTGCTTCACTTCGAGGAAAAGCCTCACTTCTCATCAAAGAATTCACTTAGGAGAGAGACCATATGAATGTTCTGAGTGTGGAAAGAGCTTCAGGGAGAGCACAAGCCTCACTTCTCATCAAAGCCTTCACACAGGGGAGAAACCATATAAATGCTTGGTGTGTAGAAAGAGCTTCACTTTGAGGACAAACCTCACTTCTCATCAAAGAATTCACACAGGGGAGAGACCATATAAATGTTCTGAGTGTGGAAAGAGCTTCAGTCGGGGCGCACACCTCACTTGTCATCAAAGAATCCACACAGGGGAGAGACCGTATAAATGTTGATGTTTTTGTTTTAGTGTTGCTTTGTTTTGTAAACCACCCAGGGAGCCTTTTGGCTGATGGGCGAATAAATATATTATTTTATTTATTTATATATTATATTTATACCCCGCCTTTTTTCCTGCAAGAAACCCAAGGTGGCTTACATAATGCTCTCCATTTTATCCTCACAACTACCCTGTGAGGTAGGTTAGGCTGAGAGTCAGTGACTGGCCCAAAGTTACGCAGAGAGTTCCAAGGCCGAGTGGGGACTAGAACCCGGATCTCCAGAGTTCCAGTCCAACACTCACCACTACGCCACACTGGCTCTTTAAAAATAAATAAATTGTAAATAAATAAATAATAAACAATAAAACAAAGTCGCGGGAGTTTAAAATAGCTGTTAACATGCTGGGGAGGCTTAGTTTTAAAGGGGATTGATAAATATTTAAAAACATTTAAGTCGAACGGCGGTGTCTGCTCACAGTGGCTTTTGCTTCCGCTGAAAGCAGAAGAGGAATGTGTGTTCCTCTGCCATGTGATGTCACCCCTGGTTGGGTGGGTGAGTGGGTGAACTACCCTTCAGTTTAACGAGGCACCCAGGACGTTGGTAACGGGATCCCACGTGACTTACCTCCCGGTAGCTCACTGCTCCTGGCATGATTTCTGTTGCACTTCAGTGCCCCTGCTGTGGATGGCCACAGGGTGCCACGCCTAGGGATGCAGTTCAATCACATTGTGGCTTCTGGCTTGCGATGTGTGAAAGCAGCCACTGTGTTCCCCGTTTTCTGAGAAAGATGGGCAAATACTACGACTTCCAGATTTTGCTTCGACTAATGGAAGTGTCCTCCTAGCTTACATGTGTTCCAAAAGGACTACTTTCTGGGTCAGGGGTGGGCAGACTTCAGGCTTGTGGATCTACTTTGTATTTTTAATAGAACCCCAAGATCCACTCACACGAGCTTGGTGCAAAAGACATGTACTTAGAATGAAAGAATTCCGAGCCCAGTGGTAAGGGCACCAAAGCACCAGTGGAACTCGCAGTCCTTCATTTAAAAAAATTGAAAAATCACTCCTGGTTTACCCCAAACTTTCTTCATTTTTCAGCAAGGAAATTGGTTGTAGCGGGCTCGGTGGGTGTCATTTTGTTGCTGCTATTGTTGAAGCAGCAAGTAGACTCTGACTAGATCCTGGTCTGCCTTCTGTCCACCCTTGTTCAGGCAGAAGTACCCTTCCAATGGTGGCTCTCCCCACTCCCTCCAGTGGGCCCATCCTCTCTGGAAATACGAAACACAGGCCGTCCCCAGGTTACGAACGACATCCGTTCATAAGTCTGTCTTTAAGTCGAATGTGTACATAAGTCGGTACAGAAGCCATGCGATGTTTGCTAAGTGTCGCAAATTATAGTGCATGCGTTTGTAAGTACGAACCATAGCATTTAATTCAGATTTTTACATATATAGCGGTCTGTTCTTAAGTGTGAGTTGTCCGTAAGTCGAGACGTTAGTAACCCGGGGACTGCCTGTACAGTCCTTTGTTATAGGACAGGTGTAACATGATACAGTCATGCCTTGGATTGAGAGTATAATTCGTTCCGGAAACATGCTTGTAATCCAAAACACTCGTATATCAAAACGAAATCCCCCCAAAAAAATTTGTAGAGATTTTAAATTTAAGCCGTACTACAGTACTTGTATTGCAAGACGTTGCTTGTATATCAAGTCAAAACAAATTAAATAAATATTTAAAAATTTGCTTGTCTTGCAAAACGCTCTCAAATCAAGTTACCGTACTTGTAATCCAAGGTATTACTGTAGTCCCATGGGTGTAAACCCATCAGCATCCTTGCTGCCACATTCTGGACCAATTGCAGCTTCTGAAGCCTCTTCAAAGGTAAACCCTACACAGATCGCATTACAGTAATCTAATCCTGCTGCTGTAACTTACGGTAAGCATGTGTTACCGGAGCCAGGTCTGACCTCCTCAGGACCGGGCACAGCTGGCACACCAGCCTAAGCTGGACAAAGGCACTCCTGGCGACTGCTGCGGCCACCTGGTCATCCAGGTGTGAAGCTGAATCCAGGAGCACCCCCAGCCTGCAACACTGATTCCTCAAGGGGTGCACAACCCCATTCAAAATGCTTATCAAATTTGCAGATGACACAAAGTTGGGTGGAACAGCTAATACTCTGGAAGACCGAAACAAAATTCAAAGTGACCTCGATAGGCTGGAGCGCTGGGCCGAAAACAACAGAATGAAATTTAATAGGGATAAATGCCAAGTGCTGCACCTAGGGAGAGGAAACCAAATGCAGAGTTACAGAATGGGGGACACTTGGCTCAACAATACTACAAGTGAGAAGGATCTTGGAATTGTGGTAGATCACAAACTAAATATGAGCCAGCAATGTGATGTGGCTGCAAAGAAGGCAAATGCTATTTTGGGCTGCATTAATAGAAGTATAGCTTCCAAATCGCGGGAAGTGATAATTCCCCTTTACTCGGCACTGGTTAGGTCTCATCTTGAGTACTGCGTCCAGTTCTGGGCACCACACTTTCAGAAGGACATAGACAAACTGGAGAGGGTTCAGAGGAGGGCAACAAGGATGATAAAGGGACTGGAAACAAAGCCCTATGAGGAGAGACTGAAAGAACTGGGCATGTTTAGCCTTCAGAAGAGGAGACTAAGGGGAGATATGATCGCACTCTTCCAGTACTTGAAGGGATGTCACACAGAGGAGGGCCAGGATCTATTCTCGATCATCCCAGTTTGCAGGACACGGAATAATGGGCTCAAGTTAGAGGAACCTAGATTCCACCTAAACATCAGGAAAAATTTCCTGACTGTTAGTCAGAGCAATAAGACAATGGAATCAACTACCTAGGGAGGTGGTGGCCTCTCCCACTCTGGAGGCATTCAAGGTGCAACTGGACAATCATCTGTCAGGGATGCTTTGACCTGGATTCCTGCCCTGAGCAGGGGGTTGGACTCGATGGCCTTGTGGGCCCCTTCCAACTCTACATTTCTATGATTCTACGAAAACAGGTTGAATCCCTACTCCAGCCCATCTCTTTCCAGACCCAGGAGCGCATCTGTCTTGTCTGGACTGCAATCCAGATCAAGGCTGTGTAATGAAATGCGGGTGGTGGGCTCACCCTCTCCCCTCACGAGGTTTCCCATTGAAAACCACCCCTGCTGCAAGGCTGTGTGAGAGCTGGACTGACCCGGGTTCAAAAGCTTCCCTAGCCAGTGACCCTCAGTCCCAGTCACGCAGGCGGAAGGAGGAGATAACAGCAGTTAATAAAGATTAAAGAGTTTATTTGTAAGACCCAATTAAATGGGATTAAGGCAATCAATGCATCTCTACTCACTACATCATTGCAGATACAAATCCAATACCCCATTGGTAAAGCTAGATGAAGTGAACTCCAAGAGACATGCTGTCTTGTTCGTCTCGACTCAACAAGTGAGAGAGAGAGAGAGAGAAGAGGAATGAAGCTATCAGCAAGTGTGCTAGCTTTATACCACCTATAAATAGATATTACTCACCCCAGTTGTATAACCTATTCATCAACATGTTGATCCCAAAACCTGTTCAAGGTTGCTGAGTCATGTCACCTTGAGACTATGTCTCATGACCAGAGACCTTGTATACTTGAACTCAAGAGACACCCACCATGTCAGGTGATAATCCCGATGTCATGTGGTAATCTCGTTCTGCCTATGCAAAACCCAACAGGCTGCTGCTTGCCCCAGCAGGAGAAACACAGAGGTCCACCTTGTCACGACTACCCTGGCCCAAAGCCAGCCCCTCAATCTGTCTGCGATGCATGAGGCAGAGGCAAAGCGAGACTCTGGGGGCAAAGGCCACATCCTCTCGGGCATTCTTCTCCAGAGGGAGGAAAGAGCACAGCTGCCCAACAAGTGGGCGGGGGGGGGGGGGGATGGCCCTGGAGAGACATCCTGGGAGTAACACACCTCAGCCGAAGAGTCCATCAGCTGCTTTGATAAAACCCCAAGAAGAGAATCTGTGTGAGGGGCACAAGAGCAGTGGCTTGAACTGCGGTGGGCACTGGGCACTGCCCAGGGGGGAGCCACTCCCCGAGGGCATCCCAGCCAAAGGCAACAGAGCTGGCTGCAGTGGCCATGAGGGCCATGGCTAACAAAGGGTTGGGCTTCGGGAAGACTACCCCACCCCAGAATCCCCGAGGTAGAAATGCATGGTCAGCTCACAGCTTCCTTTCCCGTTGGTCCCAGGGTGGGGCAGTCTATGCCGTTGGGATGTAGAAAAGCCCTTCATCCTCAGCCTGGGCTTATATTCTCTCATGTGCTAGACACAACCTGTGGGAATCGGCCCCTGCAGAGGCATCTCAAAGGGACACGGGAATGGAATGGATTCTGACTCAGAGGGGGAGGGGAAGTGGGGAATGAAGTGCCAAGGACAGGGGGGAGAGAGAAGGGAGGAGGGAGTAGAAAGTCATGGTGTTCCTGAAACAGAAGGAAACCAGAGCTTTTCTGAGGAGGAGCAGCGGGGGGGGGGGGGGGGGGAATGGGCTTGACAGATCCAACGGCCAGGCATCAATTAAGGAGAGAACAGGGAAGTAATAAGGTGTAACCACCTTGAAGGCCTGGTTTTGAGATACTGTTTACTGGGAAGGGGAGGACATCAGTCAATCAGAATTAGGCTTGAACAAATTTCAATCTGGTCATGTTACATGGATAAACTGATTCTACAGAATTCTAACACCTTGTTTCTTTTGTTACTACTATCTGCAAAACACTTTAATCTGTAATCTAAAACCAGCTTCCTTGTTTGCAGTTTTACATCAAAAAATTTAGTTGATTAGAAGAACAGTTTATTTGCTTAACTGGGGGCGGCGGGGGGGGAGGGCAGAGGCGGCCTAGACACAACCTTTGGGAGGAGGCATCATGGACCAAATGCTATTGTGCCTAATGAATGTACGGACAGGTCTTCAGACCACTGCCTACACACTGATTCAATCAAAAGGCAAGTCCTATAAGCCGTGGAAGGTGCAAAACTTCTCAAGGAACGTTCTTTCCATGGGGAATGACCAGGGGACTGGTGTCAGACGAATGCGGTCTCTTATCCAATTAGCCACTATGGAAGTTGAAACCCTACAACTCAAAGAAGGTTGTCCAGGAGCTATGAACAGAATTCCAAATGTGCCCGTTGATCCAAAAAGGCTGAGGACCCTGCACTATGATGGTCTGCTAGTGTTAGGGGACAGAGACCTAATGTAGCAGAACTGCCTTTGGCATTTGGCAACAGCAAGGCATGATCCTTGGAAGCAGTTTTCTGCACCCAGTGATCAGCTGTTGACTGTAGAAGGTGCTGAAGAAGAGTTCTCCTTGTGAGGTCAGGAACATCACACTGAATATCTGAGTGATTTGAAAACCTCCCCTTTTTTCATGTCTTCTCAAAAGATGAGGAGTAATATACTAATACATGAGTAGTACACCGATGGATGGTCAGATTTCCTGCATTGGGAAACGTCTACTCTGGTGTTTCCAGAACTAGTACTTTAGCAAAAAGACCTGGAAAAAAAGAGAATAAAATAAGAGACAAAATACTAGCGATCTGGATAAAGCCTTTAAGGAAAATATCCAGCTTTATCATATCTCTGAGGACTTTAGCCCATGAGGAATCCGTGTCATGATCAAATACATCCTCTGAAACGTCCGTTTTAAGAACAAAAATACAATTATTTTGAGGATTATGTTATTTAACATGACTGTGTCCTTGCAATTTAGAGGTTAATTAGGCTGGGAGAAAATAATGTCCTCAAAACCTACCAGATCACACCAGGGACAAGTAGGAATCCGTACCCAGATCTCTCTCCTGTAAAAACGCTGCACACCATTCACCAAGCCAGGCTTGTTCTCTTGCGCTCTGCAGCAGGCTGGACTTGCCACTGGGGAGGAGGGTGGGAAGTTTGCCTCTCTGCCAAAAGTCAGTTTCTAATCCAGAAGGTTTTTATTTGGGAGGGTGGCTGGGGATTGCCGGGGAGTTGGACATGATTACTGGATCCTGTAATTCTAGCACTTACTCATTTTACCCCAATCCTATCAAACTTGCGTTCTCAGGAACAAATTCTGGGTTTGAGAGCATGGCAATCTGTAGTCTAGGCTTCCTCAGCCTGGAGCCCTCCAGATGTGTTGGACTAAATTTCCCATAATCCCCCAGCCAGCTTAGCTGGGAGATGTAGTCCAAGGCATCCAGGGGGGCCAGTTTGCAGAAGGTTGCTCTAGTCCTCTTGGGGGGGAAAGGGCAGGGCGCTTCTCTGCTTTGCTCTGCAAACTCTCCTTTTTGGGGTGGAGGTCAACCTTAAATTTAGTCTAAAGTTCAGGAATTCTCTAGGCTCCTGAATTGCCGGAGCTGCCCTTCTCCATCCCACTCCCCACTGGGAGGGGGAAGAGCGGGACCCCACCCCACATACCACCCCCAGCTCAGCAGCAGAACCTCGGCACCACTGGGAGGCCCTTTCCACACCTCTAAGTGTGAGTGGGGGGGCACCAGTGGCAGGTGGGGGGCTGCCACAAGGGCTGAGATCAGCAGCAGCACCCCCTTCCCTGGGCCAGCTCTGCCCGCTCAGGCCCTGCGGGGGGGGGGGGGAGGTGAAAGGCGGCAACGCTGGACAGACCCTGGCCGCCCTCAGGGCTCTCCTGGCATTGCTTCTGCTGCCTCCTCATCCTTATTTTTCTTAACTGCTTCTTACCAGGGACGGCTGTTGAAACCGGAGAGGAACCATTTTCCTGCAGGGGCGGGCCATTTCCTTCCGCACCAATAACTTCATATGAAATCCCATTCCCGCCAGAGTCCCATTAACCCATTTTAAAATCTCTCCTGGGGTTGCGCGTGTTTCCTTGGCAGAGCAGCGGAGGGCGCAGGCGGGGCTTTCCCTGGCCCGGGCGGAGGTTGCACAGCAAACGGGTCAGGTGACCCTTACTGGGCTAATCACAGTCGTGAAAAGCGGAGCCCTTTCTGCAGCAGGGGGTCGCCCTTGTGGAAGGCCTGCTGGCGAGGAGAGCGCAGCTCCGGACCCGACCGCGAGGAACAGCGGAGGCGGCTGCAGAAGGTTTTTTTCTTTTCTTTTTCTTTTTCTTTCAGAGCGGAGCAGCGTTTGAAAAAATATTTTTATTTTAGTTTTTGAAGAGAGGCTGCAAGAGCGAGCAAGCAGCGTCTTTCCCTCACAGACTGAGGAGCCCGCCAGGCAAGGGACTCGCGTTCACGGGTGGTGGGGTGGGGGTTGCTTTGGCGGTCGGGCTGCGGTGGGGCAGCTTGGAGGTGGCGTGATCTAAGCTGTGGTGGCTTGTGCGACTCAACTAGGATTTCGCTGACCCGAGGTGGGCCCGCGTGGCCTCCGGGCCTCTTTCTGCTCATCCCACAGCTTAGAGGCCGGGTCATTTCTTATGTTTTCTCAGCAAGATCTGGGAGTTGTGGGTCATTTTTGAATTTCTCGGAGCAAGATGTGGTTGTGGGCCGTTTTTTTTAAAAAAAAATCTGAGCAAGACGTGGTGTGGTGTTTGTGGGGCAGTAGCATTTCCTCTGAGTAAAATGTTTGCAGGGGGCTTGGGGACTGTTACCAGACGCCTTTCCCAAGCCCACTGCAGTATCCTGCTCAGGAGACAGGCTGGGGCCCATCGAGGTTGGTGCTGGTTGCTACAGCACCTTTTCCTTATTTATTAAAAAATATATTTTATACTCTGGGAGGACCTGTATGGGCAGGTGCACGGTTATAGATGCTCATCTTTTTATTTTGTAAAGATTTATTTCAAACTAATTATTTACTTAATTTATTTTAGAGAATTGTTATCCCGCTCCTCAAATAGGCTCCTAGAGGGGCTTACATAGGATCAGGAAAAGAAGACAGTCGCTGCCTGCAGGCTTACAGTCTAAAAATACACGGCACACAAGGAAAAAGGAATAGGGAGGGATGAGGGGGGGGGGAATAACGATGCAATCCTGTGCATATTTAGACAGAAGTCCTACAAGTCTCAGCATCTGCCAGCTGCCCATGCTGGCTGAGGAATTCTGGGAGTTGTAGGACTTATTTCTGTCCAAACCTGCATAGGACATGTGCCAGCCTTTTTCTCCTTGGGGGCTAATGAGCATGGACATGTTTTTTGCAGGTGCTGTTTTGACCAGGGAAAAGACATGGATTAACTCTGTGTCTCTCACTCACTCGCACACACTTTCCCCCATCAAATTCATGGAGGAGAAGGCTATCAATGGCTACTAGTCCAGATGGCTATATGCTATCTCCAGTATCAGAGGCAGTATGCCTATGTACTCCAGTTGCTGGGGAACATGGGCAGGAGGGTGCTACCTCATAGGGTTGTTGTGAGGTTAAAGTGGAGAGGAGGAGGACCATGTGAGCCGCTTTGGAGGCCTTGCAGGAAAAAAGGCAGGATATAAATATAATAAATCTATAAATAAAATTTGTTGCTGGGGGGGGGTTGCTTCCTAACAGCTAGAAAGATTAATCTAAATAATCTATACATAAGCCTATGGAACCCATAACATTGTGGCCCCAATCCAAGACTCTATTTACAAAACTTTTTTGGGGAAAGATTATATCAATGCATTCTCTGATAATACAGAATTAGTATGTCTAATCTCTATTCCATAACGAGATCCTTGAACTACAGCACATTTTAAATTAAAACTATGACCAGGTAGACCTTTTTCTTTTAAAAAAAACCAAAACAAAAGCATTTTAACATTAACACACGCAAAAATCTGATTTAAGTAAAAAAAAAAAAAAAAGTCCGATTTTTATTTTTTTTAAATTTATTTTTATCCACCCTGAAACCAAGCAAGGGTCAGTTGAAACTGTCAGAAGGAGAGAGGAGGGAATTCTCACTCATTGCTGGGCAACCTTCAGAATCACCCCCCCCCTCAATCACAGAGGAGACTGCCCAGAGAAGCTTGGTTTCCCCATTTGAACTCCAAGAGAAAGGGGGGGGGTTGTTAAAGAGAAGAGAGAAATGGAGAAGAAGGAGAAAAGGGGGGTCATTAGAAGGAAAAGGGTGTGTCATTAACCTATTGGGAGGATGGGGGGGCTGGCAAGAATGAGTTGGCTTCTGTCGCTCACCCACACTGCGGCCCTCCCCAAAAAGTCACCCAGTGGGTTTCATCATGGCCTAGTCGGGACTAGAACCCAGGTCTCCGAAATCCCAGTCCAGCACTCTAACCAGTACGCCACACTGGTGTTGTTTTGGGGCCTTGGTGTTCACCAATCTTTCCTTCACGGAGATGACCTGGTTGCTAGCTGGAGTCATCCCTGGGAAAAAAAATAATCTTCCTGCCCTGAGAGTGTAGTAATTAACTCGCAGAACCACCTCTTGGCTTTGCAGGGAGTTCCTTTGGTCCTGTTAGAAGCTTCCTTGGAGCACTGATCCGCGATGGAGGAGAAAGGCTCAGGGGGCTCTACAGCAGAATGGGGGCCTGGTACCACCACAACTGGGAGCAGTGGGGGATTCTGGGAAAGAACGGTGCAGAGAATCCTGGGAGAAGAGATGCTCTTCCCAGAGGTACAGAGCCAGCAGTTCCGGCAGTTCTGCTACCAAGAGGCCGAGGGGCCACGGGAGGTATGCAGCCGACTCCACGATCTCTGCCGTCGGTGGCTGAAGCCGGAGAGGCACACAAAAACTCAGATTCTGGACCTGGTGATCCTGGAGCAATTCCTGGCTATCCTGCCCTCGGAGCTGGGTAGCTGGGTGAGGGAATGTGGAGCGGAGACCAGTTCCCAGGCGGTGGCCCTGGCAGAAGGCTTCCTCCTGAGCCAGTCAAAGAATGAGAAGCGGGAAGAGCAGCAGGTGAGAGAGTTTTATCCTAGTATTTATTTATTTATTGTATTCAAGGAACCCAAGGCCGCTTACGTGATGCTCCTGTTCTCTATTTTATCTTCACAACAACGCTGTGAGGTAGGTTAGGCTGAGAGTCAGTGACTGGCCCAAAATCACCCGGTGAGTTTCATGGCCGAGCGGGGACTAGAACACGGATCCCCTTTGTCCCTTTCCAACATTCTCACCACTACGCAGTACTGGCTCTCATAATTGGGATCTCCCAGTCCAGCACTCTAGCCACTATGCCACACTGTCCCTCGTAGTTCGGAAAGACGAACAACGTGAGATAGTAGCATGTGCTACTCACTGTTGAACCAGAGATCTCCCGAACACTGAAGACCTTTGCTTCTAGTGCCATTCCTTTCCTAATCCCTCTTCCCATTCCATGTCTTGGGTCCTCACTGTTCTTTCAGGAGCAGGGCCTGATTGCAAAATTGGTCGCTGATTTCCCCGAGGCAGAGAAGGCTCCATTGGGCAGCAGGCAGAGCCCAGCGCGGAGGGGGATTGTGCAGGAGGGTGACGGAAGAGCCACCTGGCAGGGTAAGGACTAACGGGGCACATTTTGGGCGGGGTTGAGTGGGGGTGGGGAGTTACACTTAACTTCATCCTTTCCCACAGTTCAGAAATGTGTTTACTGTCTACATCTGCAGTTGTTATGCATAGAAACCAGCAGTGTGATTTCTGGTCAAGAACCCAAATGGGGAGAGAGATGTTTTCACACAACTGAAATAATAATATTTTAAAACACAGCCATTTAATGCCTCGTGTACTTAGATATGCATCATTTAATCTCCGAGACCAAGCATGTGCTCCTGCTTTCACACCACTTTTGTCTCCCACAGGTGATAGGATGATGCCAGCAAGAGGTACCCCATCACCACGTCCTTATGATGGAGGGGAAACAGCTGCTGTGGAACCAGATCAGGTAGGGGGAAGGATCCCTGTTGCACCGCTCAGGGGCGGCCTGGCTACCTCTGTCCTCTGCTCACCTCCTGGGCCTGAACAAATCTCTCCCCTTCCTTCTCTTTGCTTCTGTCAAAGCAGCCCACTTCGATAGATGCTGAGAATAATAACCACTCGCCTCACTTTAACCAGTGTTTATATTTTGTTCATCTGTAATCTTCATGGAATCGATGAGGAGGAAATGATTCCTTTTCCTTTCAGGGTTTAGTGACCTTTGAAGAGGTGGCCGTGTCTTTCACCGAAGTGGAAGTGGGCTCTCCTGGATCCGGACCAGAAATCTCTGTATAGGGCAGTCATGGAGGAGACTTCTTGGATTGTGGCCTTTCTAGGTAAGGCTCTGTCTTTCCCTGGTTGGTAATAATGACTGGGTTCACCTGATTGGGTGTGTCGTCCGAACCCAGGTTGCCGTGTCATCCAAAACCAGCAAGGTGGGTGGCAGGGGTGGCTCCCAATCCACTTTGCATCGCATGGCTTGTTCTAGGTTTCTGGGGTGGTTTGGAAACCAGACCTGCTGCCCAGCCTCAATGGGACTGACCGATCCTAGAGTGAGAGGTCAACTGAAAGGGGAGGAATCCACTAAGAACCCGCAGACGCTCTAAGCGGTTGGCTCTGAAGCAACAGGACACGCCCGAAAGGGTTTTGTTTTTTTTTTACATTGGAGTTTGGAAGGGAGGAATGACCCTCAGTCCGGAGTCAGCTTCTTTCCACGAGGCCACATTTCCTTAATGATCTGATAACAGAGCTTGTCTCTTTCATGATTGGTTTCTCCATGCTTAACTTCTCTAAATCTGGCCTTGCTGGTTTGCAATACCAGAAAAAAGCTCCTGGCTAGAATATCAGTGTCTGAGTCTGCCTTCAAAAGGAGAGAGGGAGAGACGGCCCTGACAAGGGGTGTGGGGGTGATGAAATCCCAAGCTGTGTTAAATGAATATTGAAATCCCACCGGTCCTGGGTGGACCAGGGCACGGCACACACGGCCACCTCCATCTGGCGGGGGAGTGTGGTGGTGTCAGGTATATGGGTGGAGTCCATGTTTTCTGTCGAGAGCCCACTGCTGTGTAGGCAAGCATGAAACAAGGAAATTGCCCTGTGGGATTCCAGACAGAATGTGTTAGACTTCGCTGACCCCAGTGATTCCGGTCTGAAAAGGGTGACAGATGCTGCTGGGATTCTGCTGCCCACGTCCACCCTACTCACTGTGTCCAGCTGTGCTCAGATCCCCCTCCCCCACCTTGCAACTGGTGCAGAAAGAACCACGCCAGCTGATCCTCTGAGGTCATAAGCACGACCTTGGAGAAAGGGGTTGGGGGGAGGAGACAAGCGCCGCCAAGATGTGAGGGATCCTGGCGGCACCTCAGCCTGCTACCCTCCCTGTCCCAAGTGCCACAATTAGGCAGCCAAAATCAGTTATCTAGCGAGAACAGAAAGAGCGTGGAGGTGACTTTTGCCCATGCGCACACCCACTCTGCCTAGGATGCCCCTAATCCTCCCAAGTATGCAGGGCTGCAGGCTTCCCTATTGAATTGCGCCCTAGATTGGCTCACGTTAACCCCCAGTTTCTTCCCTGTTTTCCTGGCTGTTTTCCCGTCCCCCCTCCTGGCATGAATCTGTTTCTGTCTCCCAGGCTGCTGGGCCCAGTGTTCCAGATGCTCTTGGCTAGCAGTGGACTCTGAAAGTTCAATAGCCCAATTGATGTCTAATCTTGTTTCCCAGTCCTTAAATGCCTACCTAGTGCCTAGATTCATCCATCTATCTATTCATTTCTTATTACATTTATATCCTGCTCTTTTCCTCTTGCTAGGAACCCGAAGTAGCTTACATGGCCTTCTTCCTCTCCATTTTCTCCTCACAACAACCCTGTGAGGTAGGCTAAGCTGAAATAATTGGCCCAAAGTCATGCAGTGAGCTTCATGGCCGAGTGGGGACTCGAACCCAGATCTCCCAAATCCCAGTCCAACACTCTCACTGCTACACTGCACTGGCTCTCAATAAGCTTCATGTAGGAACCTATGAGCTTCATGTCTGCATGGATGCTGAACTCACGTTTCCCTGGTCCCAATCCATTGTTCCACGCCTTACCTGCTGCCATTTAATGCCAGTCAAGAGAGGTTGAGGAATATGTGGCGAGATCTGCCTCCACAGTCCAGGTCTTTCCAGGTCTTCCCTTTATCAAAACTGCTCACTGAGGATGTTCAGTGATTTGAGGTTCCATTTCTGAATTTTACCAGTTTCCTATCTGCATTGCAGGAGGTGATGAATGGGAAGCCAAGACTGAGGGAGACCCAGGTGAGGAGCCTCCAGAAAGTGACGGATGCAGAGAGACGGAACAGGAGAGAATACAAACTGCAGCAAATCAGAACCTGAGGGATAAATCCTCCGCTTTTCAAGGCAGTGCCTACTATGAAACCACCGTCCAAGAAAAAATAGACGAAAGAATGGAAACAACTCAGTGCGCTGTGCGTAAGACAAGCTTTGATTCACAGTCGAGCCTTAAAGGTCATTGTAAAATCCAGATGGGGGGCAAATTGTTTAAATGCTTGGAGTGTGGAAAGAGCTTCAGCAACAGCACACACCTCACTACTCATCAAGGAATTCACACAGGAGAGAGACCATATGAATGTTCTGTGTGTGGAAAGAGCTTCAGTCAAAGCACAAGCCTCACTTCTCATCAAAGAATTCACACAGGGGAAAAACCATATAAATGCTCTGAGTGTGGAAAGAGCTTCAGTCAGAACTCAAACCTCACTTCTCATCAAAGAATTCACACAGGGGAGAAACCATATAAATGCTCTGAGTGTGGAAAGAGCTTCAACAAGAGCACACACCTCACTTCGCATAAAAGAATTCACACAGGGGAGAGACCATATGAATGTTCTGAGTGTGGAAAGAGCTTCAGTCAAAGCACAAGCCTCACTTCTCATCAAAGAATTCACACAGGGGAAAAACCATATAAATGCTCTGAGTGTGGAAAGAGCTTCAGTCAGAACTCAAACCTCACTTCTCATAAAAGAATTCACACCGGGGAGAGACCATATGAATGTTCTGAGTGTGGAAAGAGCTTCAGCAAGAGCACACACCTCACTTGTCATCAAAGAATTCACACAGGAGAGAGACAGTATGAATGTTCTGAGTGTGGAAAGAGCTTCAGGAAGAGCGCACACCTCACTTCTCATCAAAGAATTCACACAGGAGAGAGACCATATGAATGTTCTGAGTGTGGAAAGAGCTTCAGTAGGAGCACAAGCCTCACTTCTCATAAAAGAATTCACACACGGGTGAGACCATATGAATGTTCTGAGTGTGGAAAGACCTTCAGTCACAGCACAAGCCTCACTTATCATCGAAAGAATTCACACAGGAGAGAGAGCATATGAATGTTCTGAGTGTGGAAAGAGCTTCAGTCAAAGCACAAGCCTCACTTCTCATCAAAGAATTCACACAGGGGAAAAACCATATAAATGCTCTGAGTGTGGAAAGAGCTTCAGTCAGAACTCAAACCTCACTTCTCATAAAAGAATTCACACCGGGGAGAGACCATATGAATGTTCTGAGTGTGGAAAGAGCTTCAGCAAGAGCACACAGCCTCACTTGTCATCAAAGAATTCACACAGGGAGAAGAGACAGTATGAATGTTCTGAGTGTGGAAAGAGCTTCAGGAAGAGCGCACACCTCACTTCTCATCAAAGAATTCACACAGGAGAGAGACAGTATGAATGTTCTGAGTGTGGAAAGAGCTTCAGTAGGAGCACAAGCCTCACTTCTCATCAACGGAATTTCACAGCACAGCCTCACTTATCATCGAAAGAATTCACACAGGAGAGAGAGCATATGAATGTTCTGAGTGTGGAAAGAGCTTCAGTAGGAGCACAAGCCTCACTTCTCATCAAAGAATTCACACAGGAGAGAGACCATATGAATTTTCTGAGTGTGGAAAGAGCTTCCATAACAGCTCACACCTCACTTCTCATCAAATAATTCACACAAGAGAGAGACCGTATGAATGTTCTGAGTGTGGAAAGAGCTTCCATAACAGCTCACACCTCACTTCTCATCAAAGAATTCACACACGGGTGAGACCGTATGAATGTTCTGAGTGTGGAAAGAGCTTCAGGAAGAGCGCATACCTCACTTCTCATCAAAGAATTCACATAAGAGAAACGATATAAATATTCTGATTGTGGAAAGAGCTTCCGTGGGAGCACAAGCCTCACTTCTCATCAAAGAACCCACACAGGGGAGAGACCATATAAATGTTCTGAGAGTGGAAAGAGATTCAGTTTGAGCAACAACATCAAAAAACATCAAAGATTTCACAACCATAGAAATATGCACTGTGTGGAAAGAGCTTCAATTCAAGCACAAATCTCAGTAGACATCACAGAACTCAAAGGATTTCATAGATCATAGAGTTGGAAGGAGCCTACAAGGCTATCGAGTCCAACCCCCTGCTCAATGCAGGAAACTAGAGGAGGGGTCTCCCATCCAAGTAATAACCAGGCTGACCCTGCTTAGCTTTCCACACTCAGACAAGCTGAGCCAGCGTGAGCCAGAAACCATATAAATGCTTGGAGTGAGAAAAAAGCTTAAGTGTAAAGAAATGACAGCCTTCACGCACTCTCTCTCAGTCTCCAGACAGCTTTAAAACGATAAATGTTGATGTTTTTGTTTTAGGTTGTTGATATTTTTGTTTTAGTGTTGTTTTGTTTTGTAAACCGCCCAGGGAGCCTTTTGGCTGATGGGCAAATAAATATATTAAATAAATAATAACTAAAACAATAAGACAAAGTCGTGGGAGTTTAAAATAGCTGTTAAAATGCTGGGCAGGCTTAGTTTAAAAAGGGATAGATAAATATTTAAAAACATTAAGTCGAATGGCGGTGTCTGCGCATAGTGGTTTTTGCTCCTGTTGAAAGCTGAAGAGGAATGTGACAGCTCCTCTGCCATGTGACAGCGCCCCTGATTGGATGGGTGAGTGGGTGAACTGGCCCTCAGTTGAACGAGGCACCCAGGACTTTGGTAACGGGAGCCACATGCCTTACCTCCCAGTAGCTCACTGCTGCTGGCATGATTTCTGTTGCACTTAGGTGCCCCTGCTGTGCATGGCCACAGGGTGCCATGCCTAGGGATCCACGGATGTTGTGAAATCCATTCCATCTACATTTCAAAGATTGTCAGGTGCCTTTTGTTATGTTGTCTGCTCATTGACAAAATCGGATTTTTCACACTCCCAATAATGCGCAAATCCCCCCAAAATACACAAATCCCCCCGCTGTTCATTTTTTCATGCTTTAGCATATGGGGGAATGTACATTTTTTATTGTGGTTTTTTTTAATTTTTCATGATTTTCTACAACTAAATTTGATAAATTATGGGAATAATAATAATGATAATGATAATAATAAATGGTCCGTGAGTCCACAGAATCTGCGACACTTGGGAAAAGACAGTCCGCTGCAGAATATACAGGTCAGACTCTTAGAAATTCGAAGAAATTGGATCTGCCCCCTTGAGAGATGGAGGGTTCTGCTCCTGATTTGGAGGTGGATGTCACTCTACTGCCTAGCCCCCAGTCCTGCCGGCAGAAGGCTACTATCGATGGCTACTAGTCCTGATGGCTCTGCTGCCTCCAGTATCAGAGGCACTATACCGATGTACACCAGTTGCTGGGGAACAGGGGCAGGAGGGTGCTGTTGCACTCCTGTCCTGCTTGTGGGATCCCGTGGGCAGCCGGTTGGTCACTGTGTGAACAGAATGCTGGACTAGATAGACCTTTGGTCTGATTCAGCATCAGGGCTCTCCTGATGTTCTTATCTAAAGATACAGGCAAAGACAGTGGCCAGGCAATTAAGTGCCTGCTTACAAAAGAGTAAAGGGCAACTCATTTGCTACACTCTCCACATGAGGAAGACCTCTTCCAGAGTACCTCTGATGCTCTGCAGCTGAGCCCTGGGTGGGTCTCAAGGAGCTCGGGTATAAGAGCCTCAGTCTTGTACAGAGTAGCTGAAACATCTGTGTACCAGCTCGCTGCCCAGTTCTCTTCACTGGAAACCCCACCCCTGTGCTTGGGCCCTCTTCAGACTTCGCCTGTGGAATTGAGCCTGCCTGGTTCCTTTGTTGTCTGCTTGGCCTCTGCCTGCCCAGACCGGGACTGCCTTCTGGCCTCACCTTTGCTGGTGGCTGCCTTTTTAGCCCTGCCTGGAATGGGACAGGGTGGTATTGCAGCCCACCGCCACTCACCTTCACCGAACGTACACACACACACCCAGTCGAATTCCGTGCACATCCCTAGGCCTGCCACCATCCCCCCCCCCCCCATGTGGAATCTGATGCAACTTTGGTAAAACACCTCTATGAATCTATAAAGGAAGCCAGAAACTTTGTACTAGGAATCCTAACATTTCGACAAGGTGTTTTGCACACCCCTCCAAGAGATTTAGGGCACAATCCTATGCAGCGTGTTTAGACGGAAGGAAAGTCCTACAACTCCCAGCATACCCAAATGCTGCCTGGGGCATGCTGGGAGGTCTAAGACTTTTTCTGTCTAAACATGCCTAGGATTGTGCCCTTATTTATATAAAAAATCAATAAATGTATATGGAGCGGATTTTCACGAGACCATCCCTTCCCAACCTGCTGCCCTCCAGATGTTTAGGACTACAACTCCCAGCATTCCTGGCTTTGGAAGTCCAAAACGTCAAGAGGGCTGCAGTTTGGAGAAGGCTGCTCCAGACAATATCAAACGCCACAGTCCTCTGAATTCAGGAAGAGGTGGTTGCGTTGTTCTGCCACCCACTTCTTCCTCACAGTCGCAAAGGGACATTTTCCACCTTGCGAAACAGATGACAAATGTACTCCTAATGGCCCTTTGCCCTGAGCCTTTACAAGACCCTTTTATCCAAGGCCTCCTGATCCTGGAAACTGTTTCGCCCCCACCTCGTCTACAGCTGCAATAAAGTGAGGGGAAAGCGGGGTGTGTGTTTGTGCTTCTGATGCGAAGAGAGCCCTTTAAGAAAGTTCAGTCAGGCAAGTTCATCAAAGCTTAAAAAGTTCCGTGGAGGAAGGGATGGAGAGAGCAGGGGGGGCGGGATTACACCCATCGAGTGGCGAAAAAGTTTGCAGCCCGCGGTGATTGGCTGGCGAGTTCCCCTGGCGACGATGCAGGCCGTGGAGCAGGGTGAGTTGCTTGCGGGCTTTGTCTTTGCTTACATTGTGCAGCCATGTTTGGCAAGATCCTGGGCAGAATGTGAGATGGCAGTTTGAAACCTGAAGGGGTGCCAGGACCCCACCCCCTCCTGTTTTCCTTGAGCAATGGAGGAAAGGCCATCAAAGAGGAGTAGATGTGTCTTGCTCTGTGGGGTGAAGGAGCTGACACTGCCAATTAGATCATTAGGAGGCGTGTTCTTGCAGCCCCCACCCTTGCTTTTAAGCAGATGCTCAGACTGGGAGACTTCGCTGGATACATCATCTTTAATGTCCATCTTTTATCGCATTGACTCCTGTAGCACAATGGCACCATCGAAGAGTTCAACTTTGGACTAAATCTCTGCATGTGTGGATTTACTGAGGTCTTTTTCTAGAAACCTTGTTTTCGATTGCCTGAGATGGTTTATGCCAGGAATCATTTGATCCCCTTGCCCTGTATTCTGAACCGTAGAGAGTGCAACGGGGAAACCAAGTTGTCTTGATCTCTGGCACCGTTATAGTTATTATTAGCATGTTATTGTTCTTTGAATTAAACATTGAGCTTGTAGCTAATTGCCATCAGCTATATGATTTCTGGAGAATTACAACCATTAAGCTTTTGCCATGAGAGCTAAGAAGTCCTTACTGGGTGGGGCTGGTCCTCCAGGCCTCCCTGGCTGTTTCCAGGGCTGGTGCTGGCCCTCTTCTGCAGCAGTATTTGCACCCTGGAGGAGGTTAGATGCCAGTACTTCCGGCCAGGAGCATATTATTCCTCCTGCTGCTCATTATGGTTTATTATGAGTCAAGAACAAACCCCGGTTTAAAAGCTGGCTTAAAAGCTACCCCTCGCCTGATCTGTCTGCCCTTTGGCATGACGGGAGGGGCAGATGGGCAGTGTGCGTGAGCATGCAGTTCAATCACATTGTGGCTTCTGATGTGTGAAAGCAGCCACTGTGTTCCCCGTTTTCTGAGAAAGATGGGCAAATACTTGACTTCCAGGTTTTGTTTCGACTAATGGAAGTGTCCTCCTAGCTTACATGTGTACCAAAATGACTACTTTCTGGGTCAGGGGTGGCCAGACTTCAGGCTTGTGGATCTACTTTGTATTGTTAATAGAACCCCAAGATCCACTTGCACGAGCTTGGTGCAAAAGATATGCACTTAGAATGAAAGAATTCCGAGCCCTGTGCTAAGAGCACCAAAGCACCAGTGGAACTCGCAGTCCTTCATTTAAAACATAAAATAAAAAAATCACTCCTGGTTTGCCCCAAACTTTCTTCATTTTTCAGCAAGGAAATTGGTTGTAGCGGGCTGGGTGGGTGTCATTTTGTTGCTGCTATTGTTAAAGCAGCAAGTAGACTCTGACTAGATCCTGATTTGCCTTCTGTCCACACTTTTTCAGGCAGAAGTACCCTACCAATGGTGGCTCTCCCCACTCCCTCCAGTGGGCCCATCCTCTCTGGAAATACGAAACACAGGCAGTCCCCAGGTTACGAACGACCTCCATTCATAAGTCTGTCTTTAAGTCGAATGTGTACATAAGTCGGAACAGAAGCCACGCAATGTTTGCAAAGTGTCGCAAAGTATAGTGCATGCATTTGTAAGTACGAACCATTGCATTTAACTCAGATTTTTACGTATATGGCGGTCTGTTCTTAAGTGTGAGTTGTCCGTAAGTAGGGACGTTCGTAACCCAGGGACTGCCTGCACAATCCTATGTCATAGGACAGGTGTAACATGGGATAGTCCCATGGGCGCAAACCCATCAGCATCCTTGCTGTGCATTCTGGACCAATTGCAGCTTCTGAAGCCTCTTCAAAGGTAACCCCACACAGATTGCATTACAGTAATCTAATCCTGCTGCTGTAACTTAAGCATGTGTTACCAGAGCCGGGTCTGACCTCCTCAGGACCGGGCACGGCTGGCACACCAGCCTAAGCTGGACAAAGGCACTCCTGACGACTGCTGCGGCCACCTGGTCATCCAGGTGTGAAGCTGAATCCAGGAGCACCCCCAGCCTGCAACACTGATTCCTCAAGGGGAGCACAACCCCATTCAAAACAGGTTGAATCCCTACTCCAGCCCATCTCCCTCCAGACCCAGGAGCGCATCCGTCTTGTCTGGACTGCAATCCAGATCAAGCCTGTCTAATGTAATGCAGGTGGGGGGCTCACCCTCTCCCCTCACGAGGTTTCCCAATGAAAACCACCCCTGCCGCAGGGCTGCTGCTTGCCCCAGCAGGAGAAACAGAGGCCCACCTCGTCATGACTACCCTGGCCCAAAGCCAGCCCCTCTCGATCTGCCAGTGGGCGGGGTGGTGGTATCAATGGCCCTGGAGAGACATCCTGAGAGTAACACACCTCAGCTGAAGTGTCCATCAGCTCCTTTTATAAAACCCCAAGAAGAGAAGCTGTGTGAGGGGCACAAGAGCAGCGGCTTGAACAGCGGGGGGCACTGGGCACTGCCCAGGGGGGAGCCACTCCCAGCCACAGGCAACAGAGCTGGCTGCAGTGGTCATGAGGGCTATGGCTAACAAAGGGTTGGGCTTCAGGAAGACTACCCCACCCCAGAATCCCTGGGTACAAATGCATGGTCAGCTCACAGTTTCCTTACCCCGGTGGTCCCAGGGTGGGGCAGTCTATACCGTTGGGATGTAGAAAAGCCCTTCATCCTCAGCCTGGGCTTATGTTCTCTCATGTGCTAGACACAGCCTGTGGGAATCGGCCCCTGCAGAGGCGTCTCAAAGGGACACGGGAATGGATTCTGATTCCGAGGGAGAGGGGGAAGTGGGGAATGAAGAGCCAAGGACAGGGGTGAGAGAGATAAGGGAGGAGGGAGTAGAAAGTCAAGGTGTTCCTGAAACCGAGGGAAACCACAGCTTTTCTGAGGAGGAGCAGCGGGGGGGGGGGGATGGGGGCTTGACAGATCCAAGAGTCAGGCATCAATTAAGGAGAGAACAGGGAAGTAATAAGGTGTAACCACCTTGAAGGCCTGGTTTTGAGATACTGTTTACTGGGAAGGGGAGGGCATCAGTCAATCCGAATTAGTCTGGAACAACTTTCATTCTGGTCATGTTACATGGATAAACTGATTCTACAGAATTCTAACACAGCTTTTGCTCCTAATATCTGCAAAATACTTTAATCTGTAATCTAAAACCAGCTTCCTTGTTTGCAGTTTTACATCATAAAAGTTAGCTGATTAGAACAGTTTCTTTGTTTAACTGGGGGCGGGGCAGAGGCAGCCTGGACACAACCTTCTGGAGGAGGCATCATGGACCAAATGCTATTGTGCCTAATGAATGTACGGACAGGTCTTCAGTTCACTGCCTACACACTGATTCAATCAAAAGGCAAGTCCTATAAGCCGTGGAAGGTGCAAAACTTCTCAAGGAACGTTCTTTCCATGGGGAATGACCAGGGGACTGTCCTATCCAATTAGCCACTATGGAAGTTGAAACCCTACAAGTCAAAGAAGGTTGTCCAGGAGCTATGAACAGAATTCCAAATGTGCCCGTTGATCCAAAAAGGCTGAGGACCTGCACTATGATGGTCTGCTAGTGTTAGGGGACAGAGACCTAATGTAGCAGAACTGCCTTTGGCATTTGGCAACAGCAAGGCATGATCCTTGGAAGCAGTTTTCTGCACCCAGTGATCAGCTGTTGACTGTAGAAGGTGCTGAAGAAGAGTTCTCCTTGTGAGGTCAGGAACCATCACACTGAATATCTGAGTGATTTCAAAACCTCCCCTTTTTTCATGTCTTCTCAAAAGATGAGGAGGAGTAATATACTAATACGTGAGTAGTACACCGATGGATGGTCAGATTTCCTGCATTGGGAAACGTCTACTCTGCTGTTTCCAGAACTAGTACTTTAGCAAAAAGACCTGGAAAAAAAGAGAATAAAATAAGAGACAAAATACTAGCGATCTGGATAAAGCCTTTAAGGAAAATATCCAGCTTTATCATATCTCTGAGGACTTTAGCCCATGAGGAATCCGTGTCATGATCAAATACATCCTCTGAAACGTCCGTTTTAAGAACAAAAATACAATTATTGTGAGGATTATGTTATTTAACATGACTGTGTCCTTGCAATTTAGAGGTTAATTAGGCTGGGAGAAAATAATGTCCTCAAAACCTACCAGATCACACCAGGGACAAGTAGGAATCCGTACCCAGATCTCTCTCCTGTAAAAACACTGCACACCATTCACCAAGCCAAGCTTGTTCTCTTGTGCTCTGCAGCAGGCTGGACTTGCCACTGGGGAGGAGGGTGGGATGTTTGCCTCTCTGCCAAAAGTCAGTTTCTAATCCAGAAGGTTTTTATTTGGGAGGGTGGCTGGGGATTGCCGGGGAGTTGGACATGATTACTGGATCCTGTAATTCTAGCACTTACCGGTACTCATTTTACCCCAATCCTATCAAACTTGCGTTCTCAGGAACAAATTCTGGGTTTGAGAGCATGGCATTCTCTAGTCTAGGCTTCCTCAGCCTGGAGCCCTCCAGATGTGTTGGACTAAATTTCCCATAATCCCCCAGCCAGCTTAGCTGGGAGATGTAGTCCAAGGCATCCAGGGGGGCCAGTTTGCAGAAGGTTGCTCTAGTCCTCTCGGGGGGGGGGGGGAGGGCAGGGCGCTTCTCTGCTTTGCTTTGCAAACTCTCCTTTTTGGGGTGGAGGTCAACCTTAAATTTGGTCTAAAGTTCAGGAATTCTCTAGGCTCCTGAATTGCCGGAACTGCCCTTCTCCATCCCACTCCCCACTGGGAGGGGGAAGAGCGGGACCCCACCCCACATACCATCATCATCAGGCGATCACTCGTGACCGAGTAAGATTGTCTTCCGGGATAAAAGGAGGAAATTCTAAAGAAGATTGTGTAGACTCTAGCGATGGGTCCATAAGTGACCGTGGAGGCCAATTCTAGAGCCACACAGCTTCCCACAGTGAGGACACAGGTTACCAGATGGAAGATGGTCCTGTAAAGGATTCATTTGACGTGCTTTTCGCTTAGCACGTTTCTCCCTTTCGCCTAGCACTCGAGCTTCTTCAAAGTCCATGGAACCTTTGTGAAAGGCCAACCTCCATTTAGATCGTTCATGGGCCAGAGCTTCCCAGTTTTCGATGTTTATATTGCATTTTTTTAGATTAGCCTTATGAACATCTTTAAACCTCTTATATTGACCACCGATATTCCGCTTTCCATCCTTGAGTTGGGAGTAAAGTAACTGCTTTGGGAGACGGCAGTCAGGCATTCGAACAACATGACCGGTCCACTGAAGTTGGCGTTGAAGGATCATTTTTTCAATGCTAGTAGTCTTTGCTTCTTCCAGTACACTGACATTTGTTCACCTATCTTCCCAAGTAATTTGCAGGATTTTCCGGAGGCAACGTTGATGAAACCTTTCAAGGAGGTGGAAGTGACGTTTATAGATAGTCCATGTTTCGCAGGCATACAATAAAGTTGGTAATACAATGGCTTCATAAACCAGTGTTTTGGTCTTCTTACAAATATCCCGATCCTCGAACACTCTATGTTTCATTCGAGAAAATGTGGCACTTGCGGAGATCAGACGATGCTGGATTTCACTGTCGATGTTAGCTGTAACAGAAAGATAGCTGCCAAGATAGAGAAAATGATCGACATTTTCCAGTATTGTCCCGCCAAGCTGGATAGATGGCATCACCAAAGGATTGGCTTGCACTTGCTGATGAAGCACTTTGGTTTTTTTGATGTTAAGTGAGAGACCAAGTTTTTCGTATGCTTCTGCAAAAGCATTTAGGATAGTTTGGAGATCATCCTCTGAATGTGCGGAGACCACACCCTTTCCACACCTGTAAGTGGGAGTGGGGGGGCACCAGTGGCAGGTGGGGGGCTGCCACAAGGGCTGAGATCAGCAGCAGCACCCCCTTCCCTGGGCCAGCTCTGCCCGCTCAGGCCCTGCAGCCGGGGGGGGGGGGGGTGAAAGGCGGCAACGCTGGACAGGCCCTGGCAACCCTCAGGACTCTCCTGGCATTGCTTCTGCTGCCTCCTCATCCTTATTTTTCTTAACTGCTTCTTACCAGGGACGGCTGTTGAAACCGGAGAGGAACCATTTTCCTGCAGGGGTGGGCCATTTCCTTCCGCACCAATAACTTCAAAAGAAATCCCATTCCCGCCAGAGTCCCATGATTAACCCATTTAAAAATCTCTCCGGGGGTTGTGACCGAGGCAGGCAAGAGGGGTGTGTGCGCATCTCCCTCCGCGCAGCCCCGCTGCGCACAAACGCGTTTCCTTGGCAGAGCAGCCGAAGAAACAGGCGGGGCTTTCTCTGGCCCGGGCGGAGGTTGCACAGCAAACGGGTCAGGTGACCGTTACTGGGCCAATCACGGTCGTGAAAAGCCGAGCCCGTTCTGCAGCAGGGGGTCGCCCTTGTGGAAGGCCTGCTGGCGAGGAGAGCGCAGCTCCGGCCCCGACCGCGAGGGACAGCGGAGGCGGCTGCAGAAGGTTTATTTCTTTTCTTTTTCTTTCAGAGCGGAGCAGCGTTTGAAAAATTATTTTTATTTTAGTTTTTGAAGAGAGGCTGCAAGAGCGAGCAACCGGCGTCTTTCCCTCACAGACTGAGGAATCCGCCAGGCAAGGGACGCGCGTTCACGGGTCGTGGGGTGGGGGGTGCTTTGGCGGTGGGGCTGCGGTGGGGCAGCTTGGAGCTGGCGTGATCTAAGCTGTGGTGGCTTGTGCGACTCAACTAGGATTTCGCTGACCGGAGGTGGGCCCGCGTGGCCTCCGGGACTCTTTCTGCTCATCCCACAGCTTAGAGGCGGGGTCGTTTCTTACGTTTTCTCAGCAAGATCTGGGAGTTGTGGGTCATTTTTTAATTTCTTGGAGGAAGATGAGGTGGTTGTGGGCCGTGTTTTTTAAAAAAAATCTGAGCAAGACGTAGTATTTGTAGGGCAGTAGCATTTCCTCTGAGTAAAATATTTGCGGGGGGGGGGGCTTGTGGTCTGTTACCAGACGCCTTTCCCAAGTCCACTGCAGTGTCCTGCTCAGGAGACAGGCTGGGGCCCATCGAGGTTGGTGCTGGTTGCTGCAGCACCTTTTCCTTATTTATTAAAAAAAATATTTTATACTCTGGGAGGACCTGTATGGGCAGGTGCACCGTTATAGATGCTCATCTTTTTATTTTGTAAAGATTTATTTCAAACTAATTATTTACTTAATTTATTTTAGAGTATTGTTATCCCGCTCCTCAAATAGGCTCCTAGAGGGGCTTACATATGATCAGTAAAAGAAGACAGTCGCTGCCTGCAGGCTTACAGTCTAAAAGGCACAGCACACAAGGAAAAAGGAATAGGGTGGGATGGGGGGGGGGGGATAACGATGCAATCCTGTGCATATTTAGACAGAAGTAAGTGCTACAAGTCTCAGCATCTGCCAGCTGCCCATGCTGGCTGAGGAATTCTGGGAGTTGTAGGCCTTATTTCTGTCCTAAACCTGCATAGGACATGTGCCAGCCTTTTTCTCCTTGGGGGCTAATGAGCATGGACATGTTTTTTACAGGTGCTGTTTTGACCAGGGAAAGACATGGATTAACTCTGTGTCTCTCTCACTCACTCGCACACACTTTCCCCCATCAAATTCATGGAGGAGAAGGCTATCAATGGCTACTAGTCCAGATGGCTATATGCTATCTCCAGTATCAGAGGCAGTATGCCTATGTACTCCAGTTGATGGGGAACATGGACAGGAGGGTGCTACCTCATAAGGTTGTTGTGAGGTTAAAGTGGAGAGGAGGAGGACCATGTGAGCCGCTTTGGGGGCCTTGCAGGAAACAAGGCAGGATATAAATATAATAAATCTATAAATAAAATTTGTTGCTGGGGGGGGGGGGGGGTTGCTTCCTAACAGCTAGAAAGATTAATCTAAATAATCTATACAGAAGCCTATGGAACCCATCACATTGTGGCCTCAATCCAAGACTCTATTTACAAAACTTTTTGGGGAAAGATTATATCAATGCATTCTATGATAATACAGAATTAGTATGTCTAATCTCTATTCCATAACGAGATCCTTGAATTACAGCACATTTTAAATTAAACTATGACCAGGTAGACTTTTTTCTTTAAAAAAAACAAAACAAAAGCAGTTTAACATTAACACACACACAAAAAACTGATTTAAGTAAAAAAAAAAAAAAAGTCCGATTTTTATTTTCTTTAAATTGATTTTTATCCACCCTGAAACCAAGCAAGGGTCAGTTGAAACTGTCAGAGGGAGAGAGGAGGGAATTCTCACTCATTGCTGGGCAGCCTCCAGAATCACCCCCCCCCTCCCTCAATCACAGAGGAGACTGCCAGAGAAGCTTGGGTTCTCCGTTTGCACTCCAAGAGAAAAGGGGGGGGGTTGTTAAAGAGAAGAGAGAAATGGAGAAGAGGAGAAAAGGGGGGTCATTAGAAGGAAAAGGGTGTGGTCATTAACCTATGGGGGGGCTGGCAAGAATAAGTTGGCTTCTGACGCTCACCCACACTGCGGCCCTCCCCAAAAGTCACCCAGTGGGTTTCATCATGGCCTAGTGGGGACTAGAACCCAGGTCTCCGAAATCCCAGTCCAGCACTCTAACCAGTACGCCACACTAGTGTTGTTTTGGGGCCTTGGTGTTCACCAATCTTTCCTTCACGGAGATGACCTGGTTGCTAGCTGCATCCCTGGGAAAAAAGAACAAATCTTCCTGCCCTGAGAGTGTAGTAATTAACTCGCAGAACCTCTTGGCTTTGCAGGGAGTTCCTTTGGTCCAGTTAGAGGCTTCCTTGGAGCACTGATCCACGATGGAAGAGAAAGACTCAGGGGGCTCTACAGCAGGATGGGGGCCTGGTACCACCACAACAGGGAGCAGTGGGGGATTCTGGGAAAGAACGATGCAGAGAATCCTGGGAGAAGAGATTATCTGCCCAGAGGTACAGAGCCAGCAGTTCCGGCAGTTCTGCTACCAAGAGGCTGAGGGGCCACGGGAGGTGTGCAGCGACTCCACGATCTGTGCCGTCGGTGGCTGAAGCCGGAGAGGCACACAAAAACTCAGATCCTGGACCTGGTGATCCTGGAGCAATTCCTGGCTGTCCTGCCCTCGGAGCTGGGTAGCTGGGTGAGGGAATGTGGAGCGGAGACCAGTTCCCAGGCGGTGGCCCTGGCAGAAGGCTTCCTCCTGAGCCAGTCAGAGAATGAGAAGCGGGAAGAGCAGCAGGTGAGAGAGTTTTTATCCTAGTATTTATTTATTGTATTCAAGGAACCCAAGGCCGCTTACGTGATGCTCCTGTTCTCTCTTTTATCCTCACAACAACGCTGTGAGGTAGGTTACGCTGAGAGTCAGTGACTGGCCCAAAATCACCCGGTGAGTTTCATGGCCAAGCGGGGACTAGAACACGGATCCCCTGAGTCCCTTTCCAACATTCTCACCATTACGCCGCACTGGCTCTCATAATTGGGATCTCCCAGTCCAGCACTCTAGCCACTATGCCACACTGCCTCTTGTAGTTCGGAAAGACAAACAACGTGAGGGAGGAGATAGTAGCATGTGCTACTCACTGTTGAAGCAGAGATCTCCCGAACACTGAAGGCCTTTGCCTCTAGTGCCATTCCTTTCCTAATCCCTCTTCCCATTCCATGTCTTGGGTCCTCACTGTTCTTTCAGGAGCAGGGCCTGTTTGCAAAATTGGGCGCTGATTCCCCGAGGCAGAGAAGGCTACATCGGGCAGCAGGGAGAGCCCAGCGCGGAGGGGGATCGTGCAGGAGGGTGACGGAAGAGCCACCTGCAGGGTAAGGACTAACGGGGCATATTTGGGGGGTTGAGTGGGGGTGGGGAATGACACTTAACATCATCCTTTCCCACAGTTCAGAATGTGTTTACTGTCTACATCTGCAGTTGTTATGCGTGGAAACTAGTAGTGTGATTTCTGGTCAAGAATCCAAATGGGGAGAGATGTGTTTTCACACAAATGAAATAATAATATTAAGAAAACACAGCCGTTTAATGTCCTTCGTGTACTTAGACCTCCATCATTTAATCTCCGAGACCAAGCTTGTGCTCCTGCCTTCACACCACTTTTGTCTCCCACAGATGATAGGATGATGCCAACAAGAGGTACCCCCATCAAGTCTTCCTTATGATGGAGGGGAAACAGTTGCTGTGGGACCAGATCAGGTAGGGGAAGGATCCCTGTTTGCACTGGCCCAGGGGCGGCCTGGCTACCTCTGTCCTCTGCTCACCTCCTGGGCCTGAACAAATCTCTCCCCTTCCTTCTCTTTGCTTCTGTCAAAGATGCCACTCGAAGGTCGCTACTGCTGCAATGAAGGTAGCGATCAGGTTTCCCATGGCCACAAAAGAAGAGAAAAGGGCATGGATAGAGGCTGAGAATAATAACCACTTGCTTCACCATAACCAGTGTTTATATTTTTGCTCATCTGTAAATCTTCATGGAATCGATGAGGAGGAAATGATTCCTTTTCCTTTCAGGGTTTAGTGACCTTTGATGAGGTGGCCGTGTCTGTTCACCGAAGGCGGAGTGGGCTCTCCTGGATCCGGACCAGAAATCTCTGTATAGGGCAGTCATGGAGGAGACTTCTGGGATTGTGGCCTTTCTTGGTAAGGCTCCGTCTTTCCCTGGTTAGTAATAATGACCGGGTTCACACGATAGTGAAAGGAAAAGTAGTCACGGTGGCTTCTTTTTCCCACCCCCGCATGTCCTGCTTTTGCGCCGCCTCATCCCTGCACCCTGGGTGTCCTCCGAACCCAGGTTGCCGTGACATCCGAAACCAGCAAGGTGGGCGGCAGGGGTGGCTTTCAATCCACTTTGCTTCTGATGGCTTGTTCTAGGTTTCTGGGGTGGTTTGGATCAGGTTTCCTTCCCTGATCATGTAAGCCCGGCCAGTATCTTGTTTACAAATACAACAAATTCAGCATTTTTTGCACATTATGGATGTTTGAGCGCGATCCTAGGCATGTTTAGACCTAAAAATTGTCTAAAATTATCTGTTTTTATTGTTGTGAACTGCCTAGAGAGCTTCGGCTATCGGGCAGTATAGAAATAATAATAATGATGATGATGATAATAGTAATCCTACAATTCTCAGCATGCTGGCTGGGGAATGCCGATTATAAGACTTTTTCCTCCCTGGTACCAAGTGAAGAAACATACCTTATCAGTCAGCATGAGAAACCTTTAACTTTAAACACCGAAATTAGAAAAAAATGATTCTCTAGTGGAACAACAGATCAGTGAAACAAATGATAGGGCCTGGTGCTGGCCTACAGGAGTGCAACAATAAACGATGGTAAAATAAAGGCAGAAGAAACACCTGTGTCAAAAGCTTAGATCCTTGACATCGCTATGAAAAAGCGGGGGCGAGGACACCCCAATTCTAAGGAACCAGGCCATAAGAGCAGAAAGAAAAGCCTCCCTTGCTACCAAAATCAGCAAACAAAATAATATTGGTGACTATTATCCAAACCTAGATCAGTAAGTTCTAACTTTGATAAAATCGTTAGTAAAATACGTTTTACAATTAAATCCCCCTCTCTCTCCCAAAGGAAAACCTTCTGGGGCAGTCTTAATTTTTGACATATTTGTGTGAGCAAAGGTATAAAACAATAAAAGGAAAACGGAAGATACAAAGTTAACCTAAATCATCAATTTTAAAATACTTTTTGGACTCTGCCCTGCTTGCTCCTTTGCGTCACCCTCATTAGTTCCGTATCATTCCATACCCGGGCAAGAAGTTCAGAGAGCTTGCTTTTTTTGTGAATGTGCAGTATTATCTTTGGGAGAACCGCTAGCCTTGTGCCCTTCGTGGCTCCTAGCTGAAAGGAGAGTGTGTTTTCTCACACCCTTCACACCTCCACATTTCATGGTGGCGGGGGGGGAGGGGGCTTTCTCGTGGCCTCTCCTGCATGGCCATCCCTCAAGGCTGCCCTGTCAGCTCTTCTCTCCTCTCTCCTTTTTCCAGCAAAGCAAAGGAAAGCATCAACGCTTCGCGATAGGATTCACTGGCCTCTGTGGGAAAAACATCTTCATGGTCCCATTGGCCCTGCAGTATTTGGGGGTGTCCCTGTTAATCCAAATGATCTCAGTGAGGATGTATCTATACAAAAATAATGATGTTATGCCACACACACACACACGTACACACACACATCCACATCATTTGCAAAATGCCACATTGGAGTGTGTCCTGCCAAAGTGAGAAGACCCTAGTGAGTTTAGGGATTGGGCCCACTGCTGCGGCAAAGAGCCTTCTCGAGGGATACGGGAACAGGTTCTGATTCAGATGCGGGAGGAGGTGGTGGAACTCGCAGCTGAAATGCCAAGCATGGTTGAAGCAGAGATAAGCAGGGAGGTAGAAGAGCGTAAATCAGCCTCAATCCCATGGAAGCCGGACAGCACGCCTGAGGAGGAGCAGGAGCGGGGATGGGGCTGACTGATCCAAGAGTGAGAGGTCGACTGAAAAGGGAGGAGATCCACTAAGAACCTCAGACACTCTAAGCGGCTCTGAAGCACAGGACACGCCCGAAAGTTGTGGGTGGGGGTTGGACATTGGAGTTTGGGAAGGAAGGAATGCACAGTCTGGAATCTACTTTCCGATGAGGCCACATTTCCTTAATGATCTGATTACTTAGCACTCTTGACCAAGCGTGTCTCTTTCATGATTGCTTTCCCCATGCTTAACTCTCTAAATCTAGCCTTGCTGTTTGCATTACCAGAAAAAAACTCCTGGCTAGAATATTAGTGCCTGAGTCTGCCTTCAAAAGGAGAAGGGAGAGGCAGCCGTGACAACTGGTGTGGAGCGATGAAATCCCAAGCTGCGTTGTGTGAATATTGAAATCCCACCTATCCCGGTGGACCAGGGCACTGCAAACCACGGCCACCTCCATCAGGCGGGGGAGTGTGGTTGTGTCAGGTTCATGGATGAGTCCATGTTTCTCTTGAGTGTCCACCACTGTGTAGGCAAGCATGAAATGAGGACGAAAAAAAGGAGAGAACTGAGTTCTCAGGATGCAAAAATCTTTCGAAAATAGAGGAACCCAACGCGTTTCGGCCTGCGTTTTTTTCTAGGGCCTTCCTCAGGGCTGTAGATGTTCAAAATACATACAATGATTTCACATGGTGAGGACAACACATAATAAATGCATTCTCATTGTATAATGAATTTCCTTTTTTTTTTAATTGAAATCATTAAAAACATTTCTTAAAAATAATGAGAATCAAGTATTTCTTTTTAAACAAAGGCATACGTTTTTTTCATATAAATATATCTTATTAAATGATTTCTAAGGTATTCTATTGAATGTCAAATGGAATATCTTCATTCCTAGAATTTATATATGTTATAAATTGTTGTTAAGATATTACATCACCCCTCCAAATAGAAAAAAACATCATCTATATATCTAAAACCATATCACAATATGTTTATTATATCAACCACAGATGAAAATGTTCCCTCTCTATTCAGCATATATACGTAAGTTAGCCACCTCTGGGGCCATTAGGGCACCCATAGCCACCCCCTCAGTTGCGAATAAAACTTGTTGTTAAATTTAAAGTAATTTTGCATAAAGCCATCCAGCAAGGGAGATAGAAATGGGTGGGAGGGTGTTTCTCTGTTCTTAGATCTAAAGTGTGGTGGATAACAGATAAAGCTGTTCCTGAGTATGTTAGTATATAAAGATCTTACATCCATTGTCATCAAAATTCCTTCTCTTCTATACAAATGATTTTTGTTTTATTTATAAAATCTGAAGAATCACGTACATAGGAAGGTATAAGAGGTATGAAAGGTTTTAAGAAATGATCCACATATTGTGAAAGAGGCCAGCACTGAACTGCAGCCTGATACTCTGGGTCTGCCTGGAGGAGGACAAACTCCCTTATGAATTTTTGGCAAAGTATAGAAAACTGGATTTCTAGGTTTTTCTTTATACAAAAAGCCAAATTCATTTTTGTAATAAATCCTAGGCTGACCCCCACGTACAGAATGTTTTTAACTTCTTTTACAATCTCATTAGTGAGTCATTTTTACATACCTGATAGGACTCCGTGTCTGCTAGTTGGCGTAGAATCTCTTTTTTATAATCTATGCTCTCTTGAATCACAATACCCCCCCCCTTTGTCTGCTTCTTTTATGACTATGGAGGAGTCTTGGGATAAGTTTATCAAAATCTTTCTTTCCTCTTGACTGATGTTATTCCGTGGACGCTTTGTTGTTTTTTCTATCTGTTCAAGGTCTTTTAGCACTCATCTTCATAAACCCGTATAGCTGGGTCTCAGGGGCAGGTGGCATGAACTTTGACGGGAATCTGAAACGTGTATGAATATCTTTGAATCTGATACAGTAGTCCCAAAATATTGACGTAATTATGTTGCGAAAGAACTGGAAGAGATCTACTCTAGTTTGTACTGGGTCATGATGAGGAGTGGGTACAAAGGAAAGTCCTTTATCCAAAAGATAAAGTGGGACTTGAACCCAGATCTCCCAAATCTCAGTCCAACGCTCTCACCGCCACACTGCACTGGCTCTCAATAAGCTTCATGTAGGAACCTATGAGCTTCATGTCCTGCATCGAAGCCGAACTCACATTTCCATGGTGCCAATCCATTGTTCCACCGCCGTACCCCTGCTGCCAGTTAATGCCAGTCAAGAGAGGCTGAGGAATACGTGGCGAGATTCTGCACAAGTCCAGGTCTTTCCAGTCTTCCCTTTATCAAAACTGCTCACTGAGGATGTTCAGTGTTCGAGGTTCCATTTCTGAATTTGACCAGTTGCCTATTTACATTGCAGGAGGTGATGAATGTGAAGCTAAGACTGAGGGAGACCCATGTTAGGAGCCGCCAGAAAGTGACGGATACAGAAAGACGAAACAGGAGAGAATACAGACTGCAGCAAAATCAGAACCTGAGGGATAAATCCTCCGCTTTTCAGGGCAGTGACTACTATGAAACCACCATCCAAGAAAAAATAGAAGAAAGAAAGGAAACAACTCAGTGTGCTGTGTGTAAGACAGCTTTGAATTCACAATCCAGCCTTAAAAGGTTATTGTAAATCCAGACAGGGACAAATTGTTTAAATGCTTGGAGTGTAGAAAGACATTCAGTATTAATACTGGTCTTACACCCCATCAAAGAATTCACACAGGGGAGAGACATATGAATGTTCTGAGTGTGGAAGAGCTTCAGTCACAGCTCAACCCTCACTTCTCATCAAAGAATTCACACGGGGGAGAGACCATATGAATGTTCTGAGTGTGGAAAGAGCTTCACTTTGAGAGAAGCCTCACTTCTCATCAAAGAATTCACACAGGGGAGAGACCATATGAATGTTCTGAGTGTGGAAAGAGCTTCAGTCAGAGCGCAAACCCTCACTTCTCATCAAAGAATCCACACAGGGGAGAGACCGTATGAATGTTCTGAGTGTGGAAAGAGCTTTCAGTCACAGGACAAGCCTCACTTCTCATCAAAGAATTCACACAGAGAGAGACCGTATGAATGTTATGCGTGTGGAAAGAGCTTCAGTAGGAGCACACTCCTCACTTCTCATCAAGAATTCACAGGGGGAGAGACCATATGAATGTCTGAGTGTGGAAAGAGCTTCTGTGAGAGCTCAAAACCTCACTTCTCATCAAAGAATTCACACAGGGGAGAGACCATATGTATGTTCTGCGTGTGGAAAGAGCTTCAGTAGGAGCACACTCCTCACTTCTCATCAAGAATTCACACAGGGAGAGACCATATAAATGTTCTGAGTGTGCAAAGAGCTTCACTTCGAGGAAAAGCCTCACTTCTCATCAAAGAATTCACACAGGGGAGAGACCGTATGACTGTTCTGAGTGTGGAAAGAGCTTCAGGTTCGAGCACAAATCTCAGTAGACATCACAGAACTCAGAGGAGAAACCATATGCATGTTCTGAGTGTTGAAAGAGCTTCAGTTCAAGCACAAATCTCAGTGGACATCACAGAACTCAGAGGAGAAACCATATAAATGCTTGGAGAGAGAATACAGGCTTAAATGTAAATATCTCTCGGTCTCCAGACAGCTTTAAAACGATAAATGTTTTGTTTTAGTGTTGCTTTGTTTTGTAAACCACCCAGGGAGCCTTTTGGCTGATGGGCGAATAAATATGTATATTAAATTATTTATTATCATATTTATGAATCACCCATCTGGCCAGACATCCGGCCACTCTGAGCGATGTACAATGCAATAAAATACGGGGGTGACCGACGGGGGGGACACACACTCACACAGTATAAAACACAATTAAAAACAGTACAAACTTAAAAAACCCTAACCCACCCCATATTCCCACCTGAAAAGCCACGTTTTTAATGCATGGCGGAAGCTAATCAAGGAAGGGGAACGGCGGAGGTCACTGGGAAGAGAGTTCCATAAATTGGGGGCTGCCACAGAAAAGGCCCTCCTAGTCCCCACCATCCTGGTTACTGTGGCTGATGGGACAGGGAGAAGGCCATCCGTGGCAGATCTTGTTGAGCGGCCTACTTGATGTTGCTGGAGGCGCTCCTTGAGATAAACTCGACCGGACCCGTACAGGGTTTTTAAAGGTCAACGTCAACACCTTGAATTCGGCTTGGCAAACAACTGGTAACCAGTGCAACTCTTTGAGCACTGGAGTGATGTGATCACGCCGGCGGCAGCCTTTAACCAGGCGAGCTGCTGCGTTCTGTACCAGCTGCAACTTCCCGAAACCGTCTTCCAGGGTAATCCCACGTAGAGCGCATTAACAGTAGTTTATACGAGAGGAGACCAAGGCATGAACCACTGATAGAGCAGATGATTAAGAAGGTAGGGACGCCACTGCTGTATCAGATGGAACTGATAACAAACGCCGCCCGGCTCACAGCTGATACCTGACTTCCAAGCTGCGGACCTGGCCTTCAGGGGTAGATGTACCCCATTCAGCACCAGGTTTTCGGGGCTGTGATAAGGCAAGCAGGCTCCCAGAGAGAGGGCGAACAGGGAGAGGCAAACAGGAGTTTGTCAGCGGAGTAGAACAACAAGTGCTGCTGTAAAAACTACGACTTGTGCTGCTGTACAGACTACAAACTATTGCTGCAAGGGAAGGGTGTGGCCTGAGAGCTTAAAAGGGAAGGGAGAGGCCTGGGAGCGTCATTCTGTGTTCCTGACTCCCAGCTGAGCAGGAGCACAGGAGAGAGGCGCCAGCTGTTTTCAGGGCTGTGATAAGGCAAGCAGGCTCCCAGAGAGCGAGCAACAGGGAGAGCAAACAGGAGTTTGGCAGCGGAGTTCAGCAGGCGAGGGTCAAGGGGGAGGTCCCTAATAATTTTCTAGAAAGGCAGAAACATAAAGGGAACAGAGATCTAGGAAGGAAAGGAATCTGCAGTGGTGGTGACCTGCAATGTGTGTGCAATGTTTGTTTTCCTGCCGGAGATCAACATGGCCTACACGTGCAACAAGTGCAAGCTTGTCACGCTGTTGGAAGAAAAGGTCAGAGGACTGGAGCAGCAAGTGTCAACCCTCAGGAGTATAAGAGAAAGTGAGGAGTTCTTAGACAGAACGTGGATCTACAGCACCAAAGCGTAGAACTGGAGCCAGAAGGGCAACGGCAGGATGAAGCAGAATTGGGAGACTGCAGAGGCAAGGGAAATAATGTAGGGGGAACTCCCTGGAAAAAGGTGACTGTTAGGAGCAGAAGAACTAGAAGACATTCTGCGCCTGTGGAACCGCTTCCAAGTACTTGAGGATAGAGAGCAGAGACAGCCTGCAGAGGACGAATTACCGGGCACCCACGTGACAGCGAGCAAGAGGCTGAAGGTCAGTCAAGTGGAGGCAATCAAACCAAGCCTACAGCAAGAGAAAGAGAAGATACCGGTACTTGTAGTGGTAGACTCCCTCCTGCGGGGGATCGAAGCCAAGTATGTCACGAAGAGCCATGGACTCGCCAGGTGTGCTGTCTCCCCGGGGCACGGAATCTTATGGATGTGACAGAGCAGGCTGCCGAGGCTCATACGCCCACCGACACATACCCCTTTCTTCCACGTGGGTACAAATGATACTGCCAAGCGGAGTTACAAAGAAATCACAGCAGACTTTGAAGGTTGGGAAGGGAACTCAAGAACTTTGGGGGCCTAGATAGTTTACTCATCCATCTTCCAGTACTTGGAAGAGGCATAGAAGGGAAAGAAAAATACTCTGAGTGAATGACTGGCTACGAAGGTGGTGCCGACATGAGAGATTTGGATTCTGGGACCACGGGCTACACTTCCTGGAAGATGGACTGCTGGCAAAGGATGGGTTGCACCTCACAAGGACTGGGAAAGAATGTGGTTGGGCCACAGCAAGAGGAACTTAATCAGGAGGGCTTTAAACTGAATCCAACAGGGGAGGGAGACATAAACTTGGGGGTAACAATGGAAGAAGGCCTCTGTGCCACAACGGAGAGAACAGCTCCAGCGGTGCCCAATGACAGATAGTCTACCACAAAATGTAGGGGAAAAGTCGGACTATAAAGCACATCGTCTTCGATGTCTCTATACTAATGCCCAAGTATGGGCAACAAACAGGACGAATTTGAACCTTGATACATGAGGGCAAGTATGACTTGATAGGGATAACTGAAACCTGGTGGGATGACTCCCATGACTGGAAATACAGCAATTGAAGGGTATAACTTGTTCAAAAGAAACAGAAGCAACAGAAAGGAGTGGAGTTGCGCTGTATGTTAAAGATACGTATCTCTGCACAGAGATACAGGAAGAGGAGCTTGGCAGCCCCATTGAGAGCATCTGGATTAAAATAAAGGGGGCAAAGAATAGACGAACATGGCGGTTGGAGTCTACTACCGACCACCCAATCAAGGAGAAGACGAGGGATGAAACTTTTGAAAAGCAAATTGCCATTGTTTCAAGGAGGCACGATGTGGTAGTAATGGGTGACTTCAATTTCCCTGATAGCGGTTGGGAGACTTATTCAGCCAAACATGGCCCCTCCAAGAAATTCCTGAGCTGTGCTGTTGATAACTTCCTCCTACAGAAAGTGGAGGAAGAGGAACTAGAGGATCGGCTATCCTTGACCTGATTCTAACCAACAGAGACGAGTTAGTGGATAAAGTGGCAGTTTCGGGAACTCTGGGGGAAAGTGACATGTTATACTTGAGTTCTTGATTCTAAGGGGAGCAAAAGCTGAGTGTAGCCAAACACGTACCCTGGATTTTAGGAAGCCAATTTAACAAACTCAGAACAATGATAAGTAAGGTCCCATGGCAAGCGACTCTAATGAGAAAAGGAGCCAGGACGGGTGGGAGTTTTTAAAAAATGAATTTTTAAAGGCACAATGGCAAACAATTCCCACAAGGAAAAAAGGCAGAGGGGCAACAGAAGAAGCCAATGTGGCTTCACAATAAACTCAAAGATGACCTGAAAACAAAAACAAAAAAAGGACACGTATAGGAAGTAGAAGGAAAGATAGGCTACAAGGGAGAGTACAGGCAGGGTAGCACAGAACTGCAGGAATAGTGTCAGGAAGGCTAAAGCTGAGAATGAGCTAAGGTTAGCGATGGATGCTAAAAACAACAAAAAAGCTTTCTTCAGATACATGCACAGTAAAAAGACAAGAGGAAAGAACTGGTGGTTCAACTACGCAATGAGGATGGCACATTGATAATAGAAGATAAAGAAAAGGCAGAAGTGTTCAATTCCTACTTGGCTCGGTCTTCTCCCAAAAGAGGGTCTATGATCCCCCTGGCAAACCTTAAGTGCAGACTGAAGGGGCAGGATTGCAGCTTGAGATTGATAGGCAAATGGTCAAGGAGCACCTGATTACTCTGAACGAGTTTAAATCTCCAGGGCCTGATTGAGCTGCATCCTAGAGTAATAAAGGAACTGGCAGAAGAACTCTCAGAACCACTGTCTATTATCTTTGAGAAATCATGGAGGACAGGTGAAGTGCCAGATGACTGGAGGAGGTCAATGCTGTTCCCATCTTCAAAAGGGCAAGAATGAGGAACCTGGGAACTATAGGCCACTCAGTCTGACATCAATCCCTGGGAAATTTTTGGAGCAGATTATAAAGAAGTCAGTCTGCAAGCACCTTGAAAACAATGCAGTGATTACTAGAAGCTGATGGGGCAGGAATGACAGCAAAGCCCCGTGTGTGCGAGATGAGAGATTAAAAGATCCTGTTCCCGTGTGTAGACGCCCATAATCCACACACAGAAGTTCAGATCTTTCTCTCCCTCTCTGCGCAGCGTGCAGCGTTTCGGTTGCAAACAGCCAGCCAGCTCCTGTAATCTGATTCCAGCTGCCAGCTCCCCCGGTTTGTAGATTCCATGTAGTAAGGAAATAACTCTGTAACTCCACAGGTCTATTCTACCTGTTTATTTACTTTAGCAAATAATATTCTACAGAGTATACATTCCTAGTCCATGTGCAGAGTACAATGCATAGCAAGCATTTATTCCAGTGGAGCAAGGTTGGCTTTACTCCACCTCAGCAAGACGTTACATGGTTGCATAAGTCCAGCAAGCAAAAGTCAGAAGAAAAGAGTGAAGAGAGAACAGTTCTGCTCTCTCTAAAATGGTTCCAGACAGAAAAACAATCAGTACGTCACCAGAAAGCAACCATGTGACAGGCTCATACTGTTTCCCATACATGCTAGTAACCCCTGCGAGAGCACGAGATTCTAGAAAGACACAACAAACTTGTTTACCACCATTCTGTTCCTTCCATGTTGTCAACAAGTGCTCCAGCTTGTGAATGTGATACATATCACAACGGAAGCCAGCATGGATTTGTCAAGAACAAATCCTGCCAGACTAATCTGATCTCATTTTTAGAATGGGTAACCTCCCTTGTGGACTGTGGGAATGCGGCGGACATCATATATCTGGACTTCAGCAAAGCTTTCAACAAAGTGCCTCATGATATCCTGATTAGCAAGCTAGCTAAAAGTGGGCTAGATGGAGCAATTATCAGGTGGATCCACAATTGGCTACAGAATCGGACTCAAAGAGTGCTTATCAATGGTTCCTTCTCAAATTGGGGAGAGGTAATGAGCAGGGTACCACAGGGCTCGGTCCTGGGCCCAGTGCTCTTCAACATTTTTATTAATGACTTGGATGAGGAGGTACAGGGAATGCTTATCAATTTGCAGATGACACAAAGTTGGGTGGAACAGCTAATACTCTGGAAGACAGAAACAAAATTCAAAGTGACCTCGATAGGCTGGAGCGCTGGGCCAAAACGACAGAATGAAATTTAATAGGGATAAATGCCAAGTGCAGCACCTAGGGAGAGGAAACCAAATGCAGAGTTACAAAATGGGGGACACTTGACTCAACAATACTACAAGTGAGAAGGATCTTGGAATAGTGGTAGATCACAAACTGAATATGAGCCAGCAATGCGATGTGGCTGCAAAGAAGGCAAATGCAATTTTGGGCTGCATTAATAGAAGTATAGCTTCCAAATCACGGAAGTGATAATTCCCCTTTACTCGGCACTGGTTAGGCCTCATCTTGAGTACTGCGTCCAGTTCTGGGCACCTCACTTTAAGAAGGACATAGACAAACTGGAGAGGGTTCAGAGGAGGGCAACAAGGATGATAAAGGGACTGGAAACGCCCTATGAGGAGAGACTGAAAGAACTGGGCATGTTTAGCCTTCAGAAGAGGAGACTGAGGGGAGATATGATCGCACTCTTCCAGTACTTGAAGGGATGTCACACAGAGGAGGGCCAGGATCTCTTCTCGATCCCCAGTTTGCAGGACACAGAATAATGGACTCAAGTTACGGGAACCTAGATTCCACCTAACATCAGGAAAAAATTCCTGACTGTCAGAGCAATAACACAATGGAATCAACTACTTAGGGAGGTGGTGGGCTCTCCCAGTCTGGAGGCATTCAAGGTGCAGCTGGAAAGCCATCTGTCAGGGATGCTTTGACCTGGATTCCTGCATTGAGCAGTGGGTTGGACTCTATGGCCTTGTAGGCCCCTTCCAACTCTACTTTTCTATGATTCTAAGGTGGAGAGAAGGTGCCATTTATTATTTATGTATTTAAAGATTTCTATCTCACTGATGTGCTACTCAGGGCAGCTTGCAACAATTTAAAATCACAATGTCATAACGTACAAATAAAAATACAACACAGGCCGACAACACAAATAAAACATAACCTTCATGTTAAAAAAAAAGATACTGGTACTTAGCAGGCAGAAGTTTGCTGGAAGAAAAAAACCAACCATCGAAAGACATCCAGCCACTGCACTCCATGGGGCAAGATGTTCCACAACACTGGTGCAGCCACTGAGAAGGCCCTGTCTCTTGCTGCCATCAACGCTCCACCCTAGGTGGGACACACAGAAGGCCTCCTTCTGATCTTAGGGAGTAGCTGGACGATACGGGAGGAGGCAATCCCTCAGCTATCCTGGACCCAAGCCATTTATACTTTTAAAAGTAATCACCAACACTTTGAATTGTGCCCAGAAGCAGATTTTCAACCAGTGCAAATGTTATAATACAGGTGTAACATGATGGTCCCATGGGCGTACATCCATCAGCATCCTTGCTGCTGCATTCTGGAGCAATTGCAGCTTCTGAAGCCTCTTCAAAGGTAACCCCACGCAGATCGCATTACAGTAATCTAATCCTGCTGCTGTAACTAAAGCATGTGCTACCATAGCCAGGTCTGACCTCCTCAGGACCTGGCACAGCTGACACACCAGCCTAAGCTGAACAAAGGCTCTCCTGGCGACTGCTGTGGCCACCTGGTCATCCAGGTGTGAAGCTGAATCCAGGAGCACCCCCAGCCCGCAACACTGATTCCTCAAGGGGAGCACAACCCCATTCAAAACAGTTTGAATCCCTACTCCAGCCCATCTTCCTCCTGACCAGGAGCGCATCTGTCTTGTCTGGACTGTAATCTAGATCAAGGCTGTGTGTAATGCAGGTGGGGGGCTCACCCTCTCCCCTCACGAGGTTTCCCAATGAAAACCACCCCTGCCGCAAGGCTGCTGCTTGCCCCAGCAGGAGAAACACAGAGGCCCACCTCGTGATGACTACCCTGGCCCAAAGCCAGCCCCTCTCGATCTGTCTGCGATGCAAGTGGCAGAGGTGAAGTGAGACTCCGGGGCCTGACGGGAGGGAGACTGCAGCCCTCTGCAAAGGCCACATCCTCTCAGGCGTTCTTCTCCAGAGGGAGGAAAGAGCACAGCTGCCCCACCAGTGGGCGGGGGTGTGTGTCAGTGGCCCTGGAGACATCCTGAGAGTAACACACCTCCGCTGAAGAGTCCATCACCTCCTTTGATAAAACCCAAAGAGAAGCTGTGTGAGGGGCACAAGAGCAGTGGCTTGAACTGCGGTGGGCACTGGACTATGCCCAGGGGAGAGCCACTCCCCGAGGGCATCCCAGCCGCAGGCAACAGAGCTGGCTGCAGTGGTCATGAGGGCCATGGCTAACAAAGGGTTGGGCTTCGGGAAGACTACCCCACCCCAGAATCCCCGAGGTAGAAATGCATGGTCAGCTCACAGCTTCCTTTCCCCGGTGGTTCCAGGGTGGGGCAGTCTATACCGTTGGGATGTAGAAAAACCATCCTCAGCCTGGGCTTATGTTCTCTCATGTGCTAGTCACAACCTGTGGGAATTGGGCCCCTGCAGAAGCGCCTCAAAGGGACACGGGAATGGATTCTGACTCAGAGGGGGAGGGGAAGTGGGGAATGAAGAGCCAAGGAGACGGGGGGGGGGAGAGTTAAGGGAGGAGGGAGTAGAAAGTCAAGGTGTTGAGGGAAACCAGAGCTTTTCTGAGGAGCACGGGGGGGCGGAATGGGCGTGACAGATCCAAGGGGAGGGCATCGCACCACTACGGAGGGCCATGTGGCGTAGTGGTGAGAGTGTTGGTCTGGGACTAGGGAGATCCGGGTTCGTCCCCGCTCGGCCATGAAACTCACTGGGTGACTTTGGGCCAGTCACTGGCTCTCAGCCTAACCTACCTCACAGGGTTGTTATGAGGATAAAATGGAGAGGAGGAGGAGAAGGACTATGTAAGCCGCCTTGGGTTCCTTGCAGGAAAAAGGCAGGGTATAATGTAATAAATAAATATAATTGTGAAGAAAGGCTGGGGCTCTTGCCACCCAGTCTTTTACCCAGGAGTAGAGATCTAAGGTGCAAGACTGCCAGCCTTAGCTCTGCAGTCTTGACCTGACTCTCTCAGGGACTTACCCTTGTCTGTACTCCGGATTTAGCGCTGAACCACAGAGAAACCACATACATCGTGTGGGGTAAATCCAAGAAGGTTTATTCAAGGTACAACAGAAGGTGGGAAATGAGGGAAGGAGACAAGGTAGGGTGACACTTTGGTATACACAGTAGAGCTATAGAACAACAAAGCTAGTTATTTTCTATATATCTCCCAGGCACTCACTCTTTGTCTTTTCAGGGCTTACTTCAGCCTGGCCCTACCACACGTGGAGACCACCACCCACCCTAAGGTCTGCAATGGTGGTCCTCTTCAGGGCTTGCCTTAGCCACCGCCCTCATTCAGCTGATTTCACTAAGAGCTACCTGGGTGATAAGAAGGGTGATAGAACCAGGGATGGGGACTCGGACTCGAGGACTTGACTCGTGAGTCGGACTGAGTCCCCCTGTGACTCGACTCGGACTCGAGTCCCAATATTTTAATGGGACTCGAGACTCGACTTGGGACTCGAGACCAGGACTCGTCAACATCCCTGGGCTGTTGACGAGACTTCTGGCTGTGCCAGAAGGAGCGCGATCACCGGTGAAGAGCGCATGGAAGCGAGGCACGCCGCTGCTCGGCCACTATGGACAGCTACCAGGAGCGCAGCCCCAACAATGTGTTGAGATTTATTTTGATGATTGCTGTGTGGGGGGTTTGGGTTAGGGTCAGACATTTTGGGTTTGGCTGCCTCTGCCTGCCTGTTTGGGGTTCCCAGCCTCCTCTGCCTGCCTGGTCTCTTCTTGACCTGTTCAACAGTTGAATTGTCCAAGACAAAGGCCTCTGCCTGCCTGGTTATTTTGGGTTTGTCTGCCCGGTCTGTTCTTGCCAAATCAGTGGCAGAGTTTTGAAATAAAAAGGCACACTTGTGCCTAGAATTTATTTAAGCCACACATATGAAGTAGCCTTATTTTGTTGGGGGGAAACCCCATTGATTTTAATAGGGACTCGTGGAGTCAGTTTTGGGAGTGACTCAGGACCGTGACTCGTGAGTCACCATTTTGGACCAAGGACTCGGACTCGAGACTCGGGTCCAAAGACTCGTGACTCGAGACCAAGGACTCTTCAACATCCCTGGATAGAACAGACTGTGGAAACTATCGGGCATTTCTCTCTTAGCAACCGCAGGTAAATATTTGCTAGGATTCTCGCAAACCGTCTTCTATCTATTTCAGAAGAGATCCTCCCTGAAACTCAATATGGTTTCCGCCCCTCTAGAGGGACAGTAGACATGATTTTTACTGCACGTCAGCTCCAAGAAAAATGCCGGGAGCAAATCAACCCTTTATATGGCATTTATCGATTTGGCTAAGGCCTTTGATACTGTAGACCGTACAGCTCTCTGGACTATCCTTATGAAATTGGATGCCCCAATAAATTTGTGAATATCTTGCGACTTCTCTCCATGACAACATGACAGCAATGGTTTTGGACACAACGGCTCTCATGGTGCTCCATTTAAAGTGGGATCAGGTTAAACAGGGATGTGTTATCGCCCCAACATTATTTGCCATTTTCATCGCCATGGTTTTACATCTTGTCAAGGGGAAATTTCCCACCGGTGTGGAATTATTCATCGAACAGATGGAAATTTTTAATCTCAGCAGGCTGAAAGCAAAATAAGGTAATTACAACCTCCGTTGTGGAACTTCAGTATGCTGATGATAATGTGGTCTCCGCACATTCAGAGGACGATCTCCAAATATCCTAATGCTTTTGCAGAAGCATACGAAAAACTTGGTCTCTCACTTAACATCAAAAAACCCAAAGTGCTTCATCAGCAAGTGCAAGCCAACCCTTTGGTGATGCCATCTATCCAGCTGGCGGGACAATACTGGAAATGTCGATCATTTTCTCTATCTTGACAGCTATCTTTCTGTTACAGCTAACATCGACAGTGAATCCAGCATCGTCTGAGCTCCGCAAGTGCCGCATTTTCTCGAATGAAACATAGAGGTCCGAGGATCGGGATATTTGTAAGAACCAAAACACTGGTTTATGAAGCCATTGTATTACCAACTTTATTGTATGCCTGCGAAACATGGACTATCTATAAACGTCACTTCCACCTCCTTGAAAGGTTTCATCAACGTTGCCTCCGGAAAATCCTGCAAATTACTTGGGAAGATAGGCGAACAAATGTCAGTGTACTGGAAGAAGCAAAGACTACTAGCATTGAAAATGATCCTTCAACGCAACTTCAGTGGACCGGTCATGTTGTTCGAATGCCTGACTGCCGTCTCCAAGCAGTTACTTTACTCCCAACTCAAGGATGGAAAGCGGAATATCGGTGGTCAATAAGAGGTTTAAATGTTCATAAGGCTAATCTAAAAAAATGCAATATACATCGAAAACTGGAAGCTCTGGCCCATGAACGATCTAAATGGAGGTTGGCCTTTCACAAAGGTTCCATGGACTTGAAGAAGCCCGATTGCAAGGTGAAAGGGAGAAACTGCTAAGCGAAAAGCACGTCAAATGAATCCTTTACAGGACCATCTTCCATCTGGTAACCTGTCCTCACTGTGGGAAGCTGTGTGGATCTAGCATTGGCCTCCACGTCA